>RXPK01002468.1:0-50776 GCA_004143645.1 Protaetia brevitarsis
ACCATAATGATCTGCTGTCATTACCTTTGTATTTACTATACAGGTATCTCCACGTAACTGGTTCATTAAAAGTAGGTTCTATTATTTACTTATATTGAGATTTTGACACCAGTATCTGTTCGATTGGAATTATAAATGCTAAAATACCTTAACCAAAAATCACTTCCGGTTGACCGGGAAATGGATGTCAACTTTGTTATTTTTAAATAGAATGATATAATTTTTTATTCATTTTTGGATTTCTACCAACTTATAAATACGTCCGGTTTCATTAGCTATTCCTATAGGTACATTGTTGCCGATTTTGATAGTTATTTAGATATTTTCTTTTTTTAGTCATATTCATTACATCATTGAGAAATTAATATCTCGGTTAATACTGAATAGTAGGGACTCCAATTTTGCTATGTTATGATGTAGATGATAACTGCTAAGAAACGGTAAGCACACTTTACATTCTAACATGACAGGGTGTTCAAAACTGAGAAACAAAGTGCCATATTTTCGAATGCTAGAAAACTTCAATTTTCTTAATATGAACACCCTGTATTTTAATTCGGAATTTGGAAGTAAATATCATCCCCTTATCGCTTTATATGAGCATTCCCTATACCTATCTTTAATAGATTTTGAGATATGAGCGACTTTTTGTTAAACAGACTAAGTAGCCCTATCTTTTAAATGTTTGTAGCTGGCTCTGAAATGGGATTCACGTTTAATTTCATGTATTATTTTTGAATAACCGCGATGACAGGTATGCTCTCGACATAGTCATTTCATTAATATTGCGTTGTACGAAAGTGTAATTACAATGATATACATAAACACTTTTGGTTAGTCAATGAATTTGACATTAATCCCATTCAGAGCCAGCTACAAACACGCAAAGATAGGGCTACTTAGTATGTTTAACAAAAAGTCGGTCATATCTCAAAATTTATTAAAGATAGGTATAGGGAAATGCTGATATAATGTGATAGGGGATGATATTTACTTTTTAATTCCGAATTAAAATACAGGGCGTTCTATTTTAAAAAAAAGAATACTTAGTCTTTTTAACAAAAAGTCGCTCATATCTCAAAATCTATTAAAAGTAGGTATAGGGAATGCTCATATAAAGTGATAGGGGGTAATATTTACTTCCTAATTCCGAATTAAAATACAGGCTGTTCTATTTAAAAAAAAATGAGTTTTCTGCATTTGAAAATATGTCACTTTGTTCCTCAGTTTTGAACACCCTGTATGTTAGAATGTAAAGTGTGCTTACCGTTTCTTAAAGTAATATCTACATTCACAACATAGCAAATTTGGAGTCTCTACTTGCAGCATTAACCGAGATATTAATTTCTCAATGATGCAATGATTATGACTTAAAAAATATGAAAAACTTAAATAACTCAAAAACGGCAACATGTAGCTATAGGAATAGCTAATGAAACATGACGTTATTTATAGTTGTAGAATCAAAAATGAATACAAAAATTATATCATTCTATTTAAAATAAGAAAGTTGACATCCATTTCCGGTCAACCGGAAAGTGATATTTTGATTAAAGTATATTGCATTTTATAGTTCCCAATCGAACAGATACTGGTGCCAAAATCTCAAATATAAGTAATAAATAGAACATCACAAACTTTTAATGAACCAGTTACTTGGAATACCCTGTATATTTGTCCTACGTATTATCTTTAGACTCCGATGTACAGAAGTACGTGTAGTTCAACATAATATTAATAAGTACCTGTATATACTTAACATATACCAAATAAGTATATACAGGGTGATTTTCTGAACCCGTCCATTAAGTTTTTGACTTTGCAATGATATCTCGATTTTGAAAATTTGAAGTTAAGCATAGTTGGCTATTATCTCTTTAGGAAAAATAATTTCATCTATGTCGCATTGGAGAGTCATGGCCAACTTTGATTTTTTAAATAGAAACCTATATTTTTTAGTGCATTTCTAGGTTCTACTAGGAATTTTAAAGCCAATTTTATAAAACATCTACTTACCTATCGGTTACCGTTTTCAAGTTATTTTGGTTTTTGTGAAGAAAAGCTCAAAAAAAATATGATGCTGTCAATGCGTATAACGGCTATACAGTAAAAGATAGCGAGTTTTTATGTTGACTGCGGAGGGTATGAGTCCTCTACTATTTAACCAGGGAATAAAAAGTAAACAAAATTATATAGAGTGTCCCATAACCTAGGGTTGATTTGGGGTAACTTCTTAGTATTAAAAGTATTTTTTTTTCAAATGGAACGCCCTGTATATTTTTACACCATGTGTTGTAGAATTGAATCTCTATCCGAAAAGCTATAGGTGTTCTTATACCTACTTTAACGCTTCTTTATAGAATTAGCGATTTCAAATGTAAAATTTTAGTTTTAATTAGTATTTAATTAATCAATAATAGGCAGTGAAAAACATTTTTAATTTTAAAAGCATATAAAAAAAAACTAAATATGGCATGGAAAAATATCCTCACCTCATAGTTCCATACGTGCTGCTACTGAGAAATAGGCTATCATATTCATTAATACAGCGCATTCTGTCAAACATAAAATGTACGCATACGGTTTAACATCCTGCAAGCGTTTATCCTGATGAGATGAAACTTGCTGTCTTGTTTTTGGGGACGAATATTAATATGGCTTCAGGAGATCCAAAGTTTTTACAAAAAATTATTTGGACGATGAGTTCAAAATTTACTAGAGACGCGTATTGTTAATAAACGCACTGGCACTACTGGGCCCCGCAAAACTCCTCGCTTCTTTTCTTGAGGCTAGCTTTTAAAATGTATTTAGTTTTGATGAATTTTTGCTTAATGATGAATAGGAGAATGGCATTTTCAAATTTATAGGCCTTTTAAACAGTGACATACCGTAATTCTGCGGCAATGCGTAGCAGACATTCAGTTTGCCTCTGTTTGATTGGTGATATTGCTGGTACCAAATGGATGGGACATCAGTTCATTTTTCTTATGAGGTATATCGTTTATACTGAGTACAATTTTAATAGATAGGCGGATTGGACGCAATGGACCTTGAGCTTAACCACCAAGGTTTCTGATTTAAACACCTTGCATTTTTATTTATGGGGACACAAAAATCGCTTGTGTATTCGGTCAAAGTATAGATCAAAGTAGAATTAGAGCGCTGAGTAATAAAGTGTTGATAGCATAGATCCCAACAAATAAAACAGGCTACACTAATAGGAGTTTTACATCAGCATTCTAAAGTTTTTGCAAGCGAAATGAAAGTCATATACAACACTTATAATTTATTATACCTACCATAATACAACAGCATTTTCTCGTGTTTGATTCATTGTATTCAAATAAATTTTATTTTTTCATACTATATTTTGTCTTCTAATATGTCTTAAAGTCTAACATTTTTTTCAGCGCCTACGATTAATTATGCTTAAGTTACAATCAATCTTTATAACAATAATACATATATAATATAATAATAATAATATAATACATATAATAATAATAATATCTATATATTGCCCAACAGAAACCCAGTTACAGGACAAAATACAACAATAAGTACATGTAGTTTAAACTAAAAATAACACAATTTTAAAAAAAGAAAAGAAGAGATATTTGTAAAACTATGAAAAGTAATATTAAAAAAAATGAAAGCGTTCGTACCTAGGAACTTAGCATAAATACATGGGTTGGCATAGATAGTCCACAATTTATGTATTAAGCAAGTTGGAAGGTGAGGCTTAATACTTAAATACTAATATCGACTGAAACGATATGTGATAACTGACATATATGTATAGTGTGCTGTTCAAAAAGTTGGAATCGTGCCGGCAGGAATACGTAGCCTGAAGGATACCTGTATCATGAATTGGCGACCCAGTAACAGTGCCAATTGAGACCCAGCCCCAAAGTTTGAGAATCACATCGCCTTTAATTAGGTTGCAAGTAAATTCAGCACTGCAGCTTCTTCATCATTGTAACGATTAATATGCCGATTTAATAAAGTCCTCATTAGTCCTTTATCCCCGTGCTGGAACACGATCTATTCTATATGCAGAATTCAAAATCGTTTTTGACTCTCTCTAATGCATCTTTATATGATATAAGGATACCAAATAATAGAACATTTCTGGAGATCACTAATTCTAAAAAAAACATTAGAATTGGTATAAAACACCTTAGGTTTCGATAGAGATTCAATTCGTACATTAATGCGTAAAAATATACATGGCTTCCGGTTAAAAAAAATTTTAATACTAAGAAGTTAACGCAAATCAAGTCTAGATTATGGAACCTGTATGCATTTGTACCTTAAATAGTAGAGGACCATACCTTCCAGTCAACATAAAGCGCTCTATCTTTTACGGTATAGCCGTTATACGCATTTCAGCAACATATTTTTTTTTTTGAGGTTTTTTTTCCCAAAAACAAAATAACTTGGAAAGGTAACCGATAGGTAAGTATGGTTTTTTATAAATTGTTGTAAAATTCCTAGTGAAACTAAAAAATGCACTAAAAAATATAGATTTCTATTTAAAATATCAAAGTTGGTCATGACTAACAATAAGCAGGAAAACAAGCAACCACCTTTTTGGGACAATTCCTACCGTCTTTAATCGCAAATCGACCAGAACTGCTTCTCGCGTAACCGAATCTCTTTTCCAATTAAGACCTTTCCCTCCCGTATAGTATCAGGTTCGAGCCGAGCCAAGGTTCGCTCAATCAGACGCCAGGCGCACGCACACGGCACCTAGAAGATCTCTGCCGTTTATTCCGGGCGCATCACGGAGAGGAACAGACCCGTTAATATCGCGCGAACACTCCACGTCACTTGCCTGCGCTCACCTCTTCAGTATTCATGGCGCGAGGATAAGTGCGGAGGAAGGCCTAGAAGCCGTCTCCCTTACGCGCGCCGTGTCCCCTTGTCCCGGTTAAGATTCGATTCTACGCGAGATCGATATGGCGAGATACTGGGGGGATGGAATAGCCCTTGGTGTCGGTTTGTACGGTATTGGTGATTGTTCAGATGTGATAAGTCGACTAATTAGTTCGTGGAAGTTCGCAGAAAGTATTGCCCGAAAGAATTTGACCGATATTATATAGGGATACTGCAGAAATCTTGGGAAAAATCTAAAAATTCGAGAGTATACATTGTTCCCACATCTATTTTCCCAGGCATTTACTCGAAAAATAATAGAGATAAAAAGTTGCAGTAAAATCCATTAGTGGAAATGAGACGACATTGTACATTCGCAAATTCTGCCTTTATAACACACCCCGTATAAATAGGCTGTTACCCCCACCCCCTCCCACTTTTTTTTTAAATTGCACCCCTAATTTATTTCGCAAGTTTTCGGTAGCTACCAGGCCTACAAATATAGTCATATGTAATTTTTTATTATTATACAGGTTATTATTGTATAGCACTTTTTAAAAAAAGGGTAAAAGATATACACTGAGCAATGCCTATTATACAAAAATTACGGTTACTAAGTACACGGAGTACCGAGAAAAATGATTTTTCTTTAGTGGAGTCCGACCCTGACTAATTAGCATACCGGTGAACCATCGGTGCTGTCGCTCGCTTACACTTTGAACGTTGGATTACATTTCGGTGCACTTGCTTATTTCGCAGTGGATGCATGCGTTTGCAATGCAGCGTATAGATTTCAAACACGCTACATAAAAGATAACAATCATACACTTAGTTTTATTGCAAACATAATTAAGTTGATTTTAAAACAAATTTAACCTTTTAAAATGTACTACTATTTTAACATGATACAACGAGTTCATGGAAAAGCACTATCATTAAAAAACCACCTGACTGCCTTTTTTGCATTCTGAGTTACTTACAATGGTTGAAATTCATTTCCTATCAGATTATGTGTATACAAATGGTAAAACACAGATGTGGCCGTCCTTTTAACTACATTTGGGCCCTAAATTTGGAAAATTACAACATGCACATAGAATCGTAATTTTTTGTATATAGGCATTGCCCATGTATATCTTTTACCCCTTTTTCTTAAAAAGTGCTATACAATAATAACCCTGTATATTATTATACGAAATGTACTCAAAAAGTATTTCCGAAAACTGTATGCAGTCAGAGCATAAATACTGGACTGAAGTGTGTCACTCCCATGCCTACAATCGTTCGTATAGATTTAGATACATTCCAACAAGTTACTTTACACAACATTAAATATGTTATGTTGTTTGTAAATTTAAATTATTTTTAGATTGCATTAGGTTACGGTGCTCACATAGCATATACAACCATTCATCCAGCCATGAAGAGAAACAGTAATACCACTAGAAAGAAGAATATCTATTCAAACATAAAAATATTAAAGTTTAAAAGTATTTTGGTAGTTACCAGAAACACGCGAAACAAATTTTATGGCCGTAGAACAATATGTTGTAAGTCACTTGTGAGTCAAATTACTACTAATCAAGAAGAAAGCATATTATTTTTAAACAAAGATATGGAACCTTATGTAAAGTGAAACATCTGTTATAAATGTATATATTTATATTATTCTACAAACATTGTTTTTAATAAACACAGAAACACAATCCAAATAGATTTTGATTTTCATTATTCAATTTTGACTACGAAGGAATACTAACTTTCAAACGGAAGTGATATGATAACCTTGTATATACCCGAAGTTGTAAGGTTTTTAATACTTTATAATATATTGGTAAAGTTTGCTCAGCGTTTCCTGCCCCTGGCCACCATTTTCTCGCTGTTCAAATCCAAGCCTTTCTCCTCCAAGCACTAAACCATCTCGTTGTTCCACTTTTTAGATAGTTTCCCTCTGTGGCTTTGTTTGTCTCTGGTCCTCCATTCGAATTAGGAGTTCACACCATTTTAGCTGTTTCTCTATACTGCTTAGGATCGGTTCCACTTTTAAATCTGTTCTCACTACTTCGTTTCAAACTGTCTCTCTGTAATGCTTCAGAAGTTATCACCTTCAAACACTTCATTGGGTTTTTACTTCACAGTGACTGACATGTGACTATTCGCGGTTTGCGTTAAAAGTAACGATAATTTGTCAAACTTTTACAATTAATCTATTAATAACATCCTTGACAGTGTCATTACAGTTCCTTTCAAATATCGATTCTCTTTAAGTTTTGACATTTCTATATTTTATTTATTCATTACCTTTCTAAATCTAAATTGCAATATGACTCTGTAGATAGCGCTCGTTTCCAATGTATATTACGCAATATATCAGTGAGAATCTGGATAACTAGATAACCACGGCTATAGATTGATGTTGTGTACACCGATTTGACTCGTGCCTCTGACACAGTCAGCCATTCTGTTCTATTAACCAAACTTGATGTTTTGGTTTCTCACCTTCCTTTATGGCACTTATGAAGACCTACTTAGAAAACAGAACCTCATATGTTTCCTATAACGGCTATGAATCATATGATTATGTTATTGCTTCAGGTGTGCCACAGGGGTCAAATTTAGGTCCTCTGCTCTTTTTACTATACATAGATGATCTGTTAACTTCATTAACTTGCCCTGCATTTGGTTATATCGATGATTTGAAGATATATACTGCATCACTAATGAAAATAGTGCAAAATTACTACAGCATAATCTTAACTTAATTTCCAACTGGTGTAGTAACAATGGGCTTAAACTGAACATTGCCAAATGTTTTACAATGATATACACCCGAAGGATTTCTCCATCTATAAATGATTATAAGGTAAACGATGTTCCACTATACAGTCTTTGAAGACCATTTCTGATCTGGGAGTTTTATTTCACTCAGAATTAACTTTTGTTCCGCATATAATTGCAATGTGCAAATCTGCAGCATCAGCGTTGGGATTCGTTATACGCACCTGTAAGGAATTCATGGATATCGTTATAATGAAAGTGTTGTATTTTGCATTTGTTGTCTCCAAGCTGGAATATGCAAGTGTTATGTGGCATCCCATGTATGTAACGCATTGTCAAAACATTGAACGTATACAACGAAGGTTTTTATTTATATTTTATATATATTTATATATATTTCATTTAGAATAACTGGGAATTATCCTGCAAGAGGAGGGAATTTGGATTCCTTAATGAATGAGTTTCATATTGCATCATTAACTAGTAGACGCGAGCATCACACCATTATCTTTTTACTTATATTAATTAATAACAAAATTGATTGTTCACATTTGCTTTCTAAAATAAATTTCAATTACCCCGGAATTATTGCGAATTTGTAGGAATCGACACAAACTGTTTATATCCAAAGCCCCCAATACTGATAAGTAATAAAGTGGAATATCATTTTTCTTTGAATATTTTGCTATTTATGTTCGCTTTTCAAGTGAATTTGTATAATATATTTTCTTCAAATGTCATTGTCAACGACATAATAATTACACCAATAACATACTACCTGCGTAATCACGTATAAAACTATCTCCATTGTTACACATTTTTCGCTCGATACGTTGTTTCCCTAATAACATTCTAATTTTTACATGTCGGATAACATACAACAGCTAGGCAGTGATACAACGTACGCAAATTCATTGCAACAGTTATAATGACACCTGCATATCATCATACGTGATGCTATTTTTAACGTTTTACGTTATTTTAATTTCATACTGATTTTTCTAACCAAATGGATGGAATAATGGAATATTTCTTAGATCACGAGTTATTTCCCAAAACATAACTATAAACTATAAAATTGCTTATGGTATTTTCTCCAACGTAATTGGTGCATGTCAAATACTAATCATTACCTCATTCACAGCTCTAATTTTCATAAGAACCCTCACCAGAAGAAAATACTAAACAATACGCTCGCCAAATTTACGAAATTCACAAGATGTCACCGTTATAAAGCCAGTAGTGTATAAATATGCAACTCGCCTGCCACGGGGTGGCTTAGCTAGCGATCACCAACACGCAGTTTGAATTTTAAAATGTCCTCTTCCCTTTCCAAAACTAAATTACGCCAATTTCCTGGCCTTTCTTTTTCCTTATTTCTTTCTGGAGAAGAGAGGCTTAAAACACAATTATCGGCGATCGAATTGCGTGCCTCCCTTTGTCTTCTTTTTTCTATATGGAGAATGGAAAAAGTATATTTACATTAATTTGAGATGGAAATCATTTTAATTGTCGGAATTCGTTGAAATTATTTTCATTTTTCGAAATAACGATTTTTCACCCACGTGAATTCTTTTTCACCTAGTTATCCGGAAAATGGAAAATTATGTTTGATAAATAACGATAAAACTCCGCACCCTTCTCCTACAACAAGACACCCCCTTGTTTGCACCGATAAATACGCTGAAAGGGAATAACAGACAATCCGATTGCTGCCGAAAGAAAATTCAGAACGTGACCGATAGCCCAGGCGGCTTCTTAGATTTAATCCAGTAAAGGTCGCCTCCAATGTCGTTTTCACGTAGTGGAATACCGTCTCCGGTGATATATATAGGGGTTGTTTCCGGTCTCTGTTTGTGCACAATACGCGACATCAATAAGAGCGGTAAAAAAAAAGAGAGGAAGGGCTTATTTTAGCAGATTGTTCTTTGAAATCTTTTCTGTAGATGTTATCACTGTTTTTTTTTCTATTTCAATTCACTGAAAAAAAATCTTTACCGTTAATCAATCTTCTAAATAGTGACGAAGAAAAGATTTATGTGAGACCAAAGAGCATTTTTGAACGAATTGTAAAAGAAACTTCAAGTCAGTAGTTAGTCAAATACAGAACATGGCAGCAAGTATTACTTGTGTGTTTTATTGGACTCTAAGAACGCTTCAACTGCTCGTATGTAAATTAATAAATGCAACTGTAACACGAATAACTTCACAATCAATACTTAAATAAATATTTGGTTGATTGTAAGAAATGTGCCATAATTGAAATTAATAAAAGATGTCTTTAGTTTAGTAATTTGTTTATTTGACCGACAAGCATATACAAAACTAGTTGTTATCCACGGTAGATGTGATTTGAATTTTAACAGTAAACTGATTAATTAATGCTTTCCCTTGAAAGATTAATTACTGTACAGCAAGCTTTTGATAAATCCAATAGTGTCATCTGGGCCCAACCAAGCACCAGAGTCAAAAACATCGCAAATCTCTTAAAGCATTTGTGAGATCCCAATGATCGTCGAGCGTGTCTTCCTGTAGCCGTGTTGTTTTGGTGTTAAGTAGTTATTCTTCTCAAAAAAAAAGATCAATCCAGATGTAATCGCATGTTCAAATATTTTGGATTTAGATGCTGATGGGCCTAGATTAAATTAAATTAGATTAGGATTGGGGTGGCCTATCGACATATTTCACAGCGATCTTTTCAGATCTATTGTGATCCCCTTTTTTCCTAGAGGACGCTCTGTAATTTTGCCCTCTTAATTAGGCCTATCATCTTTGAGAGCGGCTTCTTTATGTAGCTACTAGCTGTGGGGTTCTCCTCCCCCAATATTAGAAACCTTGTCCTCGCCAGGCCTTCACATTGGCACAGCACATGAACTGGTGTTTCTTATCCCTCTTGGCAGTATTGCAGGTTGCATCATCTGCAGGCCTATGTATATACATATGCTATTCAGTCTACAGTGACCAGTCAGCAGACCTGACAATCATTTTGACAGTTTGCCTGTCTTTATTCAGTAGATCTCTCGTGAGTTCAGGCCTCTGCTCCTTTAGGAACTCTTTTGCCTGCCATTGTCCCGGTGATTTTGCCACCACTCTCTGGACTGATTGTATATCCATTCATTGACGGATTTTTTAATTTGCGATTTGGTAGTGCCGAAAGAGGGGTCGCGTCCAACGAATGGCCTTGACGAACCTCGCCTGCAGCTCGTCCGCCGCCTCATTTCAGGTTAC
Organism: Protaetia brevitarsis; assembly: GCA_004143645.1. Classification (NCBI taxonomy): domain Eukaryota; kingdom Metazoa; phylum Arthropoda; class Insecta; order Coleoptera; family Scarabaeidae; genus Protaetia; species Protaetia brevitarsis. The sequence goes on from RXPK01002468.1 coordinate 10,885, forward strand.
TTCCTTTGGTGCCACCTCATTTAGGGCGCTTACACAATCCCAAATCAGCTTAGAGTCACGCTTGAGGATCTAATCGCTTTAAGTGTTGGACTGACTGTCAGAGAAGATTAGCGACGCTTTTACCCGGTTCGGTACATCTTTCTATATCTCGGACACAGTGATGAATTGCAGCAACCTCAGCTGGAACACAGTCGTGTTCTGCTGAAGTTTACCGAAAGAGCTTTTTAGCTTCTTAGTGTATATTCCCGCCTCCAACGCCGTAATCCGTTTTAGAGCCGTCAGTAAACAGTTTGAGTCCGCTCTTAACCGCGGCACCTGCCTCCCAGTCCTTCTTATCTGTATTATAACCTGATATTTCCTATTCTAAGTTAGGGTTTGAACCATGATCACATGGCATTCCTAAAGAGGTGCCTCGTTGAGATCGTCTAGCAGTTTTTTATAGTCAGCCCGTACGATTTACTTATGGTACTGATATGTAAGAGTCTGTGTACTGTGGACCTTGCGGCTCCTTGTACAAAATATTATTGGTGGGAGTTCAGAATTACTCAATCGCGGCGGTAGGGTCGATCTCAACGCCCCGTGGCGCACAGGCACGCCAACCTCTGCACGCATCCAATGCTTTGGTCGCCCGCCGCCGCGCCTTTGGCCACCACGCTACTGCTCCATACGTTAACATGGGTCTAATTACCCTTGTGTACAACCACGTAGTATCTTGGGGCTAAGGCCCAATTTTTTCCACAAAGCCTCCTGCACCTACCCGGGCGATGGTGGCTTTGCTGGTCAATTTTTGGATATGTAATTCCATGTGTGCCTTTGATCAAACATACTCTCAGGTATTTCGCTCTTTGAAGTTGGAAGTTCGTTACGCTCCTATCATTGAATTTTTTTATTTCTCTCTATTTTATGAATTGAATGTTGTATTTTGTTTCTTTAAGGAATATTGAAATTGAATACCTAAAGGGCAATTAAGAGAACTGAGAAGCTGTTAAATACGTATATATTTTTACAAATTCGTAAAAGTTGACATACTTTCAGTTTTAGTAAAAATAAACATAAACATACAAAACTATTGTATTTTACTTCGTGTTGAATAGTATTAGGTTATGTGTGAAGACGTGACAAAATAATAAGTTTTAAGGTTAATTTTGTATAAACCATACGCAGATTTATTTTAGTAGCGTTCACTACACATGTTTCGTATTGTTTTGTATACAATTATTGGGAGTTCAGGCAGTCTTTATAAATTTTAACTTGATACTAGTATTAATAATCTTAAAAAAATTAAAGTGCGTAATGTGCAATATTACATTAACAAAGGTTGACTGAGCCCATCATTACGAAAAAATGATTACGAAGCTCATGGATTCCCTTAATTATAAAGAATTTTACTTTTGAAAGGATAATTCAATTAAAATATTTTTATTTGGAATTGCCTATTTCATTTCATTCATTAATAATTATTGTTTTTGTGAAATGCAATAATGTAATATAATAATAATGTGAAAAGTAACTTAAAATGCTATAATGTAATGGCGCTGCTATATGTTTTATTTATTATGTAACGAAAACAAACTGTTGTTTTATTTGCTTCGATTTGGTGAATATTTTTCTTTTGATATATTCTTTGTTTTGTGTGATAAGTTTGATAATAGGAAAAATACTGATTAACATATTTTTTTTTAATGTAAACTTCGACTAAATATTGCTTAAATGCATGTGTATCACCATTTCAAATTTTTTAAGCTATTCTACCAGCGCGGATCTCGATGAAACTATAGCTAGAGTCGTAGGTAGGTATAATGAAAAATATCTCAATTTTACTTCAGTAGCACACAAACTTTAATGTATAATATATATATGTATATACCTATGTATATTATATATAATCTCAATCGTGTAGATTAATTAAATATAAAAATTTTAAAAAAACAACTACTACATTTACGTTTACGGTATTTCTACAAAATTGTTTAAGATTCTGTTAACTTAACAATGACGTCCATTAAACATAGTATAACAGTTACTACATTTACTGAAGCTAATAGTTACATTGCTGTAGAAAAAATATAATAATGGTTGTTAAACTTTTTTACTAAAATACTGTGAAAGCTTGACTTACACATACGTTTAGATAAGTGTTACAAATTGTAATATATGTGTAATACAGGATTACTACCAAATGTTTAGAAAAATATACTGCAAGTTGCAATAATCTGGTATTTTATTACAAGTTATAGTAAAATTTTATGATTCTATAGTAAAATTTGTCGCAATTTTTTTTCCGTGCGGCTTTTTAATGATGCATTTGTAATTTGTAATGGTGGGGCCATCGCCCCTTGGCTTTTAACAGGGGAGCTGTCACTGATTGATCGATATCATGATATCTATCAATGACATTCATTGCATTTATATTTCCCGAATTACAGAATTAATATCAGTAAAGAAAAAAATAAAATAAAATAAAAAAAGTCCATATTCCCGACACCCCATCCGAACGATTTAACGGTCCCCTAATGGGGTACATCAATTTCCCGGCAGTAATCCGTAACAACACAGCGACAAAATAATAATTACCCCCTCCTTCCCCTCCCAATACCCGACGTACAGCGACAACGCATCGCGGACTAATGCGTTTTCCCATAGCATACAGCCCGATGCGTCAATTTGTCCCGCCAAAAACGTCGCCTTAACCGGAACGACGCTTAGTTATCAGCCGGGCGAGTGGGCGAGGGTGGCGGTAGATGGCGCTACCCTACGAGCGGGTATTAGCGAGCAAGTTAGAAATGCGACTCCATTAATAATAACAGCGGGGACGATTCCGTGACAATCTGACGGATACGACGCCGTTCGCGAGCGTCTATCCGTTTTATAAAAACGCTCCCCTTTAACGCGGGCGACTCCCGGGGGCCGCTTTGCGGGTGGGAGGGGACGCGGGGCGCCCGCGAGTCTTCCTACATTAGCGACGTCATCAATCGAACACGAGACGATGGCTGTATCTAGTTTGATGATCGGTTCGAATTAGGAACATTAGAATTATTTCGGTGGGAGCACGTTTATGTAATCAGAAGGGGGGTGGAGGGGCAAGGGAATTTCTGGTGTTTTGGATATTCCGAGAGTATGGTAGGATGGGAAAATATTGCAGCGGAGATAATGAATAATATTTCTATAGATACTGCTCAAAAGCAAAGTTAATATAATTTAACACTGCGTAGGCATTCACGGCCGGTGTAACTATAATACTAAGCTTCTTTTGCGGATTTTCGCGTGTGTCAAAACTTTCGCTCGACGTTTCGCTGTTCTACTGACAGCTTCTTCAGGATAACTGAATGATTCTCCATGGTCCGACATTCTTCTTATATAGTCCCTGGTGGCATCCAACCGTGTACTTTCCGCTCCATTGACCGTGACGATTCGTAGTATGCTCTTCCACGTGTTGCTAAGGTGGTACCTTCTCTCTGTTAACGGTTTTATTCTCTCTATTTCTATGGTTCCCTGATGAATCTTTTTCCGTGAGTTCTGGTGGTAGTTATACTTTTACATTCTTGAAATCCATTTTGTGTCGGTGTCGTGCATGTGTTTGCCACCGTGATTGCTCGGTCCTTCTTAATCTTGCGTCCTCTCGTGTTCTTTTATTTTTATGTCGATGGCTCTTCCTGTTTGTCCGACGTAGCACTGTCCGCATTGGCATGTTATCTTGTAGATACCTTGTGGCGCCTTGGGTATCTTATCTTTTGCGGTCGGTAGAATACTGCTGGATCGACGTTGCAGTCCCGAAGCGTGCTTTCTACGTTACGTTTTCTTCAAAATTCGGCCTACTTTTTCGGTGACTCCTGCTATGGTAAGGTAAACACACCATCCCTCTTCGTGGTTCTGTAGTTTTCCAGTGTCGTCTTCTTCTAATGGCTCTCCTTATGTCGATGTCAGTGGTAACCATTCTTCTTTAGTGCTTTCTCCCAAATGTATCTTTTCACTGGTAAGATGTTATTCGTCATCTGATGGTTTGGCTCTGGATAGCAATGTTTGTATTAATGTCGTCTTCTGCATCGGATGATGGTGAGATCTTGCATGCAGATATCTATCGGTGTGCGTCTTCTTTCTAAATACTGCGTACTGTAGCATTCCCTCGTTTGTTTTCTTAACCATAACATCCAGGAAAGGGAGATTTCCATGTTGTTCTTTCTTCATGGTAAACTTGATGGCTGGGTGCTGTGAGTTTATGTGTTCCAAGAACTGTTGTAGTTTTTCTTCTCCGTGTTGCCATATTACAAAAGTATCGTCGACATATCGCAGCCAACACTTGGGTTTCATATCGCTGGAACTTAGGGCTTCTTCTTCAAATGCTTCCATAAACAAGTTGGCTATTACTGGCGATAAAGGGTTTCTCATAGGCAAAAAATCACAAATTATCTCTAATTTCACTTGGTTTTTGTTTTATTGCTCTATCTCATACCATTCAAAAGTTATCAGAGGAGGGACCAGTTACGACCTCACTGTATAAGAAATTCAATAGTAATAATTAATAATAGGGAATCATTACATGTTGATAATCAAACTATGAATAGGATGTATTCGTAAAAATACAAAGCACTATGTCCTCATTTTGATAGAAATGTTTCTCCTGACCATACGATTCAAATGACGTCATAACTAAAATAATGATCCTATACTTTTTCCAATATTTTCTTAATCTTTAAACAAGTTCTTACATCGCATACAAGACTATTTTCCAGCACTGTTTCCTCATACAAAATCTCTTTTAATCCTGCAGGAAAACCGGCAAGTACACCCCATTCCAGGAGTCCAAAGTAGGCAGTCAAGATCAAGCTAACGATCTCAGCAGTCCGGAGAGTATACCAGACATCGACCGAACGCCTCTGAGACATATCGACACTTACCTAAAGCCGGAATGTCCTTGTTTGACCGCCAGATCCACCGTGGCCTTCCTGGCATGCCTGGGCTTCATAGTAATGTTCGGGATGAGATGCAACATGGGCCTGGCGAAATTGGAACTGAAGAACGTGGTGAGTAAAAGCAATTCCTAAAAGATCGGCGATTCCTAGGCGTATTTCTGTGTGATATTTTGGGGATATACGAGTAGCAGAGAAAAGATTAATTAACATTGGAAATTTTCATATATAGACTGGTGAAAGTTTGAAAAACGTAGACTCGTCAATATTCTGGGGGTATCTAGTAACACAAGTTCCTGGTGGTTTCTTAGCAACGCAGTATCCTGCCAATAAACTCTTTGGCGGTGCCATAGTGACCTCCTGCCTGTTTAATTTGCTGGTACCAGTGACGCTGTTGGACGCTCCGTTTCTCGTGATGTGCATCAGAGTCATACAAGGTCTCGTCGAGGTAAGGATTAGTATGTCCCGAATTCCGTCTCATTTCCTTGTCTTAATCTTTAAAGGGAGTTACCTATCCGTCTTGCCACGGTATCTGGAGATATTGGGCGCCACCTTTGGAACGTTCTAGGCTGGCGACGTTGGCATTCTGCGGTTGCTACGCCGGCGTCATGTTTGGCATACCCTTATGCGGGATCCTAGTCAGGCATGCCGGTTGGCAATCGCCGTTTTACTTCTACGGTTGCATGGGTGTCGTATGGTACGTGTTCTGGGTATGGTTGGTGTTCGAGAAGCCCAGCAAACATCCGACGATAGACACGAGGGAGTTGCTGTATATCCAAAATTCTTTGGGAGAAAACCCACATGCTGCCATAATGACATTTTCCAATATACCTTGGAAAGCCTTCTTTACGTCTCTGCCTGTCTGGGCCATATTTGTAGCTAACTTTTGTAGATCGTGGAATTTTTACTTGCTGGTGCTGTTCCAGGCGTCTTTTGTGAGTGACGTGTACACCATAGATATCGAAGAGGTAAATATATCATCATTATGAATATCAGATGTAGAAGTGTCGGAATGAAACCAGAAAATAACTATCCTTTATGTGTTTTTTTATTTTAAAGTAATTTTAAGAGGGGTTCTCTTGGAAAGTGAGCCAAAATATACAATTTCCCTTTGGAATCAGAGAGTGGCTTTAGTTTTAAATTGAATTACCATCTTCATTTATCATATTTATTTTTTAGAATATTGTTATGTACACACTAAAAAATTTAGGTAATTTTTATTGGTAAAAATCACTTTTTTTGAAAATTTTCCGTATTCAATGGTAGTAAATGTCGAAATGCTAGAAATTTTCCCGTAATACAAGTGTTTTACGTGAATATTACAAAAAAATTCTCTTTCTTAGAAAAAAACTCTAACATTGTAATATTACTAAGAAAAATATTAATATCTCTTAGGAAAAAAAAAAATTTCTTACAGTTTGTAAATTACAGTCATAAATACAGTAATTTTCAAGTGAAAAGGAAATAAGCAAGGCGCGCATGCGTTAACTTGCTCAAATGAGGAAGGAAAATGGACACTTTCCTCCCTGCTAGGAGAAAAAATTTGTTTCTTTTCAGGATTATAATTTGTAGAATTTTTGGCACAATTTGATTTATGACTTCTTCAGGAGGTAATCTACAATATTATAACAAGATATAATAATAATAATAATAGATTTGAAACAATAATAATGAAAATATACTTTAATAATACATACAATTACAATACTATCATTACCATTGTCAATATTGCTGTTTAAGATGAAACATTCATAAAATTTCTAATAATGTTGTTATTTAATTTAATACTTTAGTTTATTAATTAATTAATAATTGTCCTTACTGTTTAATGTAGCTCTGAGTAACTTTAATTAACATTTAGCCAATTAGTATTATTATTTTGTCTCTTGTAATTATTGCACTGCTGTTCATTTGTGTTTTTATGTTTAAATTATTGTATATTAGCAGGGGAAATATTTTGGGGCTTTGCCCTGTTAATTTCCCAGAATGGAATAAAAATAAAAAAAAAAAAAAATTTGAATATAATAATATAAACTAAATTATTTTAATTAAATATTAATAATATATTATTATTAATTAATTTTTTTTTAATTTTAATTTAGACATGTTAAAATTAAAAAAAAAAACATGTTTGTCAATAAGATAAAGTTACCAAATGTCATCCAAAATACAAAAACTGAAGACAAGACACCAATTTTAAACCAAAATGATGTTATATATAACATTACTTGTCGTGAATATCGAGGTGGTTACATTGATCAAACTTCTGAAATGTTAAAGAACAGAATAACTTAACATAAAAATAATAATGGTATAAGTAAACGTGCTTTGTCCCTATATTTTCAAAATTTAGTCCGCAATTTTAATTATGACAACACTAACATTCTTGATGTTGAAAATAATTATAAGATAGGGGAAAAGAGAAATCAAACAACATCTAGATCCCCACAAAATTATATTACGTATTGCTGTGAACTGATGGTACCAGCATATATGAAAAGTGAAATTAAAAAAAAAATTAATCAACTAGCTCAGTGGATAAATTTAAAAGGGCGCAAAAGACTTAATAACTCAGTTAATTTCAGGATTGAACTAATCATAAAAATAAAATGTGGGTGAAAGTAATCAAAATTTATTATATCAAAAAAAAAGAAAAAAAAAACATTTAATTACAAATTGCAGGGAAAACAAAACCATCGACTGAAAGTCCTGGCCAAAAATAAAACCTGCCTGAATTTACATTTACAAAGGACAATTTAAAATCCTCTAACAAACAAAATGGTAGATTTGTTCTAGAAGAAAATTCTGCTTCTCAAATAATCCACGTGGTCTCAAGGTTAAAACAACTAAAATTAATATTAAACGTGGAAAACAAATAAATTAACAAAATTGAGATTTAAACACAAGCACAATGCTTTCTTTTCACCTTTCACGAGGTGATTAATAAACAAAACTAATTTGAAAACTAGAAACAAAAAAAAAAAAATAAAACTCTTAAAACTTACAATCCCTTCTAGAACAAATTTATAACAAATTTATGCACAAAAACTACAACAACTCTTATTATCTAACTCAGTTCCCTGACTCAAGAGATAGATTTCAATTAAACCGAACAAAAATCTAATATAATAATGAAAAATCAAAAAAACAGCAATGAAAATCAAATAACAATCTACTTACACGGACATCTCGTCAAAGAACTCCCTTAAAGAGGCCCAAACACGGTAATATATAAAATAACATCTGCGTGCTACAAAGTCGCACGAATCGCAAAGAAAAAACTAGAATATTACATTGAACAAAATATATACAATCCTGGTGTACGCAAAATGCACAAAAGAATGAATTTAATATAAACTGAACAATTACATAAAATTAATCAAACAATCAAATCAATTCAATAATAAAAAAAAAACTTAATTACAAAATAAAAATGTTTGTGAGAATTTCTACGCGACATCGAAAAAGGTAAATCGGGATCAAAATTATCATCTGTGCCGCTTAAAAAAAAAAACTCTCGCGAACTCAAAGGTGTTCGTCCACAGCAGTATATTATACATATATTAACACCTCACATAGAGTCAAATATGGATTTTATAATTATAAGAAACCGTTATTTTCAGAAATAGTACATTTTAACAACAATAAACATTCAATGAAGTTTAGAACAGATTCAAACTAACTCAACCATATTTATTGTAATATTTTACATAATATTTAGTGTTTTTATCTTATTGACAAAAAAATTTTCTTGACTTTTCAACAAATCTAAACTAAAATAGTTCAATTTATATCATTATATTCAAATTGTAAGTATTATTGATACGTTTCCATTATTATTGTTTCATATCTTGTTATAATTTTGTAGATCACTTCCTGAAGAAGTCGTGAATTAAATGATAAAACATTGAGATCCTAAAAAAGTAGTTTTATTAAATACAGGGCATTACCCAAAATAAATTTATACCCCTAGGGTGCACCAAGGAGAAGGGTCTAAATATCAGTCCTTCCACAACAACCAACAGAGCGTTCACGAGAAGGGGGAACTTAAATGGTCTTGGACCCCTAAAACACCCAAGTGATTAAAGAAAGCTGTTGGAGGAAGTGAAATATCTTGGTGTCATCCTAGACTCCAAGATTTTCAGAGGATTAAAACCCCGGTGGAGACAACACTCGTGTTGGCAAAAAGGGCTCATAGAAAAACGTGGGTTTAAGACTTAATATACATCACTGTGGACAGACCCTGATTACCTATGCATCTCTGGTATGGTGGGCGAAGGTACAACAGCAAACTGCTATAACTTAACTTAGCAAGATACAGAGGCTTGGGTGTTAGGAATAATTGAAGCAATGAAGATTACTTCCACGGAATCAATGAAAGCCTCTTAGACCTCCCTCCTCTCCATTTGGTGATAATGGGCGAGGCAAGAATGGGGCATATCAGATTACAAGAATTACGAAATAGCAGATATACAGGATTAAGACACAATAATATTGTCGATCATGTGGAAAGCAATCTTTTGGGAATGAGATCAGACCACATGAGTTCAACATATCCTTTTTTAACAGAAATTTCGAGGTGGAAATCGTGGATTTGCTTTACAGATGAATCAAAAACCGAAAACAGAATCAGACCTGGAATCTACAGCGGGGTGAGAAGTACAATGATCACCCTTCCATTAGAAAGATATATCACGGTCTTTAAAGTAGAAGCATACGCAATATTGCATTGTGCAAATGAAATCATTCAGAGGGCTTATGAAAATAAGCAAATCTGTATTGCGACAAACAGCTAGGAAACGAATAATAGGCCTTGGAGTGTCTAAAAACACAGAACGAGAGCAGGTAAGAAGTTGGGACAAAGACCAAAACCAGACAAATTCATGACATGACCTTTATTAAGGGACCATCAAAAAAGAAGACTGAAGAACTACTGTAACTTAGTAGGAATTATTTTCGCATCGCTAAAGGTCCCTAACAGCACGCTGTACACTGATAGGACACCTACAGAAAATTACTACGGATACCAACTGCGGGCTATGTAATGAGAATACAGAGAATGCTTACTACATTCTGTGTAAATGCGAGGCTCAAGGTGCTAGAATAAAAGCAAGTTTTGACAAGTCAAAAATGAACCCAAAGGATTCAACCAGCCAGAGACCTGTACAAATTAGTGCAAGGTATTAAGATCCTTCAATGGCTGGTATAATTTAGTGGGTAAAAAAATGGGAGATTAAATACATGAAGCCAAGAGGCTACACTGTTTCCAGAGACTCCATGTCAGACTGCCTCCCAAAAAAATATTTTTTCTTTGGAAGAATGCACTTTGCCTTTCTTACAAGGGAACCTCGCGAACTTTAAAGATTTAAATAGCAGATTTTGATGAAACTTTGTCAATTTGTAGACTCCATGGAGTGTTACTCAAGGACGCTTTCCGTTGCTGCGGAACTTCAACTTTAGGGGGTGCAATTCACCCTTGCAATTTAGCCCAAATTTGTTTTTTTTTTCTGAATAACTTTTAAACGGTAAGAGATAGAAAAAAGGTTTCAATGGCGAACTTGTACCGTTTACTCAGCCCTTTCGATTGGTATAGATATTTATATACTGGGTGTTCCAATAAACGTGGAATGACATATATTGTGCTTATTTTATCGAATTTCAGAAATCGGTTATAATGGCCTTTTTTGTGATCAAATAGTCTATAGAAAGGTAATTTAAAAAGTTATACAAAAATATAAATTTTAGCATATTTCCTCATTCTAAGGAGATACTCTGTAATACTGTTATGTGGCTGCATTGTATGTCGAAAGTCAGTGTAAACTTATACAGGTGATAAATGGTTATATGTTGATGGTTTTCGCGTTATACGCGTTTAGATGTATGTAAGATTATATTATCCCGACAGCAGGCAGTGAAACAATAGGTCACATAGTACACTAATTGCTTGCTCTACTATTTTTGGAGAGATGTGAGTAGCGAACGTCTCACTTGCAAATATTTTTATTTTATCCGGGACAATTGGCCAGAATAACTGGCATACGTATCCCTCGGTGCAATGTATATCAGAACCCAATTTTTATTTAAATTCAGTTCATATAGTTTTGCAGTGGCAGTAGCTAACATGGTTCATATCAATCCAGCAAATATTATTCATCTGCTAATACTTTCATATAATTATAATGAAAACCAAATAACACAAAATAATCCCAGTGAAAAATAATTGCATGATGCGGTGAGAACTCTAATAGATACAAGTGTTCGCGAAACAACGTTCGCAGTAGAAACAATGGAAGCATTAGAATTTGAAGATACGTCCTCAAGTCATTTGACTCAAGCCTTCATCGTCCTACGATTTAGAAGATGCTGAAGAAGGGTATGAGGAGACATGCGCATTGGAAAGGTGATAATAATACTCCAGATTACAAAAGGAGAGCTGTTGAGTTTTGGACTGATTGGAAATCAAAGCGACGATCGTTAAGTTCTGTAAAAAGCAAATCTAGGAAAGCAACATCGATTCAGCAGCTATACAGATGGGGAAAATACATAGAAAGGGATGGAAGCAATAGGGATAAATGGCTGAAAATTGCAAAACACGTATTATGTAAATTTTGATCACAAAAAAGGCCATTATAACTGATTTCTGAAATTCGATAAAATAAGCACAACATAGGGCATTCCATTTATTGGAACAGCCTGTATATAAATATTTATACCAATAAAAAGGGCTGAGCAAACGGTAAGTCCGCCAATGAAACTTTTTCTATCTCTTACCGTTTAAAAGTTATTCAGAAAAAACCAAATTTGGGCCAAATTGCAAAGGTGAATTGCACCCCCTAAAGTTGAAGTTTCGCAGCAACGGAAAGCGTCTTTGAGTAGCACTTCATGGAGTCTACAAACTGACAAAGTTTGTTAGTACTGAGCAAAACTTTTCAGACGAAACGATGATTTAACCCATCAAAACTATACCAACGAAGATTTTAATTTTTACTTTAGTTCGATTTCCCCACGTAGTTCCAACACTTGCACATCTTCCATTATGCTTATCACTCTGGTACGCCGATTATAAATGTCATAATCTTTAACTTTCGCAGAACGCCCTCTTGGGGGCAATTCCCCATTTAACCATGACAATAATCGTCCCGACAGGAGGTCTACTAGCAGATTATTTGAGGAGATCCGGATTACTGACCACAACGCAAGTCAGAAAACTATTCAACTGTTGTGGTTTCGGAATGGAAGCCACCTTTTTCCTAGTGGTAGCGTTCTCAAATTCTGTGACAGTAGCCATCGTCGCCCTGACCATAGGCGTAGCCTTCAGCGGGTTCGCCATATCCGGTTTCAACGTCAACCATCTGGATATAGCGCCGAAATACGCCAGCATCCTGATGGGATTATCGAACGGCGTCGGTACGATCGCTGGCTGCTTATGTCCAGTGGTAGTCCATAAAATCACCGATAATTCCAAAACGCTGAAAGAGGTGAGTTTTATTTTTTTAAAGTCAAGAGCGAAATCTTTGCGCACGAACACCTCTCTATTCGAAGGCACAATGCAGTTTCCGAAGTAGATTTGACGGGAGCGGTTAATGCTTACAATTCCGGCGCGTTCCGGCTATGAAACAGAGGGGGTGCCAAGAGTCGACCATGCGGAATGTTTTGGGGGATGCGCGGTCGGGGCTCGGTATGATGTATGGAGCGGTGACTTTCCCTAGCTCGACGCGGCGTGAGTTACGAGCATACGCCGGTACACATAGCAATGAACGACTGTGGATATTCGTTCCGGTTTTTGGACTTCCATTACCGCGAGGGATCGCTTGAAATTGATGGGATTTCGCGATGAAAATGTCAATTTTGGATTGGTGGGTGACTGTAAAATAAATTTGAAAAAGTAGTTTTTATTTGTTAAAGTTATTAACAAGAAAAAAGCACGAAATTATATGCGGTAAAGCTATTTTGCAACTGCTATGCCACCTACAGGGTGTATCAAATAAAAAAGTAAATTTTGCTTGGGTGTTAACTACACGACATATAAAGCACAAACCCACCGAAACCGGATTTCATTATTAAAGAATAAAAAAAAGTAAAATTTAGAGCCAAAAATTCTTTAGTCCGGGCCTGATGCAAGGAAACGTCATGTTAAGCACCCGCTAAACGTGGTATTATGTATAAATACACTGCACTCATTTAGTATTATTCTTAATGGTATGCCGTAAGTTCATTTAACGTCATTCTGAATAAATAAAGGCCCTTGTAAAAATAGCAAAACTGAGGCATTTTAATTTCTTCTTTTATAAAATAAACATTCCTTTTTTGTTAAGAGCATTCTACGTAAGTCTACAAAGTATTATTTTTAATATCCTGATAAGACGTTCGAGTTTCACCGGATATGCGACTTCAGTAGTTACAAAAAAACGTAAATATTTTTCTTTTGCTTTGCCGAATCGAGAGTTAGTTGTTAATAAACGGTACCACATGAATCTGAGTTATTTCTTTTGGATTTATTTAATCATATAACGCAAAATGAATTGAATCGAATTACACAGAAATAAATGTTGATACATAAAATTTGCAAACACGCCCTTTTTACTATGATGTCGCGTGAAAATGAATCTATACATTCCCGCGCTTTTGCCGATGCATCCAGCTTCGATTTTCTTTATATGAAATCATGATGGTCCTGAAAAGGATCGTTTTTTCGAGACGGAAAGAATTTAAATAAACTGTTCGAAGTGGCTTGCACTCCAAGCAGCGATCCACACAAAACTAACAGCGGTAATGGCTGAATGATAGTGGTATGTGGGGGTATACTCGGAACAGCATTTAGGTCGGACACAGATGCGGCTCTAGCCCACGGCATTTATAAAATATTTTTTTTCTCGTTAATGCTTACAGATAGACCCCCTGTGCATTAAGACTTTTTGATCGTATATGATTACAGCTGCTACATATTATTATATTTACCTCTATATCTGATACAGCCTGTATATTAGTACTGCGGAAATCGCCAGATATTAAAACCGCTTAACCGATTTTTTTCCAAAACCAGTTTCACAGAAACTAATTAATCCGGATTTGTAAAATCGATTTTAAAAATCGGTAGCAAAAACCGATTTTTAAATGGATGTTTTGAAACGCTAACAATTTTTTTACATTATGAATTATGTCATATATTCAATATTCATATACAGCTTTTCCCCGTAGTGAGTTCACACTATTGTAAACTTTTATTATTATACCTATTGTGATGTAATTTAAAAATCACAAAAACATTTCAACTCAAAGCATCAAGTTCTTTCACAATTGTTAATACAATAGTTCTACATCAAGGAATATACAGATGGTAAATAATTTACATTTCAGAAAAATCATGTTTCGAAAAGAATAAACACTAAAGCAAAACTATAATTAAAAATTATATTTGTCAAACTATTGACATCTATCGGCAAAAACAAAAAAAAAATAACTCATCAAAAGAAATCTGTAATCTGTTTGACGACCGACAAATGCCGTAATATTCGCGTAATACGAAGATTTTGGAGAGCCCTGACGTGAAAAAAGGAGGTTTTGTTTAAAAAAAAATTGAACGAGACGCGTGGGTAAGAGAAGAAAAAGGGCGTGTATTTGAAATTACTCAAAAAAAAAATTGCACGCGCAATAAAAAAAAAATCATAAAATAAGTGACCAGAAATTAAAAAAGTTTAACAATTAAATTGAACATACAAATGTTCAAAGTTCCGGCCTTGAAGACACTTTTCACATCTCCAAATTAGTTCTTCATGGATAACCTTTCTAATTGATTCGTAGTTCAAACTTTTAAATGCATGTCTTACTCTGACCATACAATCTTCCTTGGTAGTTAGTGGATTATAATATACTCGATTCTTTATTGTGCCCCATATACAAAGAAATCCAGAACTGACATTGCCATCTTGCTCCCCGGAGATGGCCATAAAAAGGTCCATCGTTAGGTATCCACTGATCAGCAAATACCTCTTGCAAAAAATGTCTAGCCAACCAAGTGACTGTTATGAGGAGGTGAGCCGTTGGTAAAGTATTTGTCTAAGATCAGCCAGCGGCAAATTTTCTAAATATGCATCCCCAAAATTTTGTAAAATATTATAATAACGTTCACCTACAAAGAAACAATCGTCGTTATTTTATGATTAAAAATTAATTACTGATATTCACGGTTTGAATTTTCTTCATAGACATGCAATGCCACCACACCATCATTCCTTACTGCGCAAAAAAACGTTGAATTGCTAGCTTTCCTTGAAGTTTTGCATTCTAAATACGCGTGGATTCGAATCCATCCAGTAATTTCATCAATGCTGGATTGTTTGCCGAATGGTCATAACTTACTTAGATACACCAAAGCAGGATGACATTTTAAAAATCTACATAATCTACCTTCTTACACTGTAAAAAAAGTTGCCTACAATTTTACAGGTAAATTTGCTTCATAAGGTAAAATTTCTGTCATCTAGTAAATTTCACGTACTGATGTATTTTCAAAGATTGTACTGTAAAATTCGTATGTAATATTTATATGAACTGTATATTTACCGAACAATACCAAACAATAATATACCGAACGATATACTAAAAGCGTGTGTTGTACGTGTTATTTGTCAAACTGAAAACCATAAATATTTAGAAAATAGTATAAAAGAATATAAATATAACAAAAATCTTAAAACCTTAAAAAAACATGAAATAAATTAAAATCATACATTTGATTTTACCGATATAACAATTTTAAATAAAGGAACAAAATTTAAAAACACATAATATACTTGAAATGATTCAAATTCATAAACATAAAAACCCAGTTGATCATAAAATTGACATACAATACTTCACAAAACTATATAACTTAACTTTATAGCTAAATACAATAATATTTTTTAGAAATCTATTTAATTACAAAATTCAATGTTTTCATATTATTTAACTTAGATACATAAATAATCAAAACATTACACTGAAAGGCAATCTTTAAATAAAACAAAACAATATATTCAAAATTTATTTATAGTAAACAAAACAATTATGATTTTGTCATTTATTAAGACATGGACACCTTCTATCCATCCCGTCTCATAGTCTTTGTGTTTTCGAAAGATCACCGCGTTACATGGGAATTAAGTTATACAACGCCACTCCTGAACATATTAAAAGCATATCTAATATGAATCTTTTTAAATCTGCATTAAAAAAATTATTTATTGGAGAATGTGTTTTACACCAGAGGAGTACGTTTCGGCATAGTTGCTCATTGTCCCTTCTCTTATATTATCTCTTATATCATATATTGCTTGCGATCTTGCATTAAATATATTAGTTTTAAGTTTATTCGTTTGTATACTTGACTTGTCTTATGCCTATTGTACAGGTCTTTTGAGATAATAAACGTATTATTATTATTAGACAACAAGTTTAGTTATAAATAATTTCATTACCACTTTATGATTTCTATTTTTTATATATATTTACTTGAAAAAGCTTTTGTAATAAAAGCAAGACGTCGTTGAATATTTCCATGTTTTTCTGAAGACCTAAAAACCGAAGACACGAAAAGAAATGAATAAATTGTTATACAGGGTATTCCACGTAACTGGTTCATTAAAAGTTTATGATGTTCTATTATTTACTTATATTTGAGATTTTGGTACCAGTATATGTTCGATTGGAACTATAAATGTAAAATACCTTAACCAAAATATTTCCGGTTGACGCGAAATGGATGTCAACTTTGTTATTTTAATGGATGGTTTAATTTTTTACTCATTTTTGGATCTACAACTATAAATACTCAGTTTTCATAGCTATTCTATAGGTACATGTTGCCGTTTTTGAGTTATTTAAGTTTATCTTTTTTTTAGTCATAATCATTGCATCATTGAGAAATTAATATCTCGGTTAATACTGCAAGTAGAGGCTCCAAATTTGCAATGTTATGAATATAGATATTACTCTAAGAAACGGCAAGCACACTTTATATACATTCTAACATAGAGGGTATTCAAAACTGAGGAACAAAGTGACATATTTTCAAATGCAGAAAACTCAATTTTTTTTAAATAGAACACCTGTATTTTAATTCAGAATTAGGAAGTAAATATCATCCCCTATCACTTTATATGAGCATTCCCTATACCTATCTTTAATAGATTTTGAGATATGAGCGACTTTTTGTTTGACAGACTAAGTATTATTTTTTTTTAAAAAGAACACCCTGTATTTTAATTCGGAATTAAGAAGTAAATACCATCCCCTATCACTTTATATGAGCATTCCCTATACCTATCTTTAATAGATTTTGAGATATGAACGACTTTTTGTTAAACAGACTAAGTAGCCCTATGTTTGCGTGTTTGTAGCTGGCTCTGAATGGTGTTAATGTCAAATTCATTGACTAACCAAAAGTGTTGTATATCATTGTAATTACACTTTCGTACAACGCAATATTAATAGAAATGACTATTCGAACAGACATTCTTGTATGGTTATTTAAAAATAATACATGGATTTGACGTGAATCCATTTCAGAGCCAGCTACAAACATTAAAGATAGGCTACTTAGTCTGTTTAACAAAAAGTCGCTCATATCTCAAAATCTATTAAAGATAGGTATAGGGAATGCTCATATAAGTGTTAGGGATGATATTTACTTCCTAATTCCGAATAAAATACAAGGTGTTCTATTTAACAAAATTGAGTTTCTGCATTGAAAATATATCACTTTGTCCTCAGTTTGAACAGCCTGTATGTTAGAATGTAAAGTGTGCTTACGTTCTTAGATAATATCTACTTCATAACATAGCAAATTTGGAGTCTCTACTTGCAGTATTAACCGAGATATTAATTTCTCAATGATGCAATGATTATGACTAAAGAAAAGAAAAATTAAATAACTCAAAAACGGCAACATGTAGTTATAGGAATAGCTAATGAAAACTGACGTATTTATAGTTGTAGAATCCAAAAATGAATAAAAAATTATATCATTCTATTTAAAATAACAAAGTTGACATCCATTTCGGTCAACCGGAAGTGATATTTTGTTAAGGTATTTTGCATTTATAGTTCCAATCGAACAGATACCGTGCCAAAATCTCAAATATAAGTAAATAATAGAACATCATAAACTTTTAATGAACCAGTTACGTGGAATACCCTGTATACAATACATATAGTTATAATAAATAATATATGTATGCAAGTTGACAATGCGATTTCAGGCTGGCATAACCTCCTAAACTGGTTTATTTTAAAGTGGTTACGATTAATATTATGGCTTCCGTTTAAAAAAACTCAAAATCGTGCTTCTGCATCAAATTTCAGAAAGATTACTAAAATTAGTAAGATTCGTTCTTGAATTTATCCAAAATTAACATAAATATTAATCGTTTACCCTACAATTTATGTGTACGTAATTTCATCTGTTTTATAGCACCTAGTAAGTCACACTAAATCCCTCAACCAGGGATCAAGAATGAACAGAATTACGCGAAAGCTACGATTGTTTACCAGGTGATATCATTGAGCCAATAATAAGTTCGACAGACGAATAGAATTACCTACAGACACAGATAAATAACCAATAGCATTGCGACGTATGAATTTCGTATTTTCCATGATATCTATAGTTTTACCCGAAAATTCAAGTAAAAACAAATAAATATAAAAGATCCTCACATTTTGTACAGTAAAATTAATAGTTCACTAGTGAAATTACTTGTAAAGTGCACTAAATACCCACAAAAATCTTTGAAAAATACATCAGTATGTGAAATTTACTAGATGGCAGAAATTTTACCTTATGAAGCAAATTTACCTGTAAAATTGTAGGCAACTTTTTTTTACAATGTACACTATACATACATATTTTACTAATTATCTTAAAAAGTATCCATTTTAGATGGGTAATGAATATGACTTTTTTTTTGTATTTTTATAAGGGCAGTTTGATGAAAAACAGAAAAGTAGGTAGTTGTATTTAAAAAAAAAACCTTTTGACACTTTTTCAATTCGAAAGTTTATCTGTAATTTTCGAACACGCTGTATAATGTTTTCGAGAAATTCATTCGGTTTCGGATGTTACCCTATACGGTCAACATAATGACGACTAAAAGTTTTTTTATAAAAAAATTGTTTTTATGTAGTTCCTTTATAAAAAAAAAACAACTTTTTTTAATCCCGATATTTTACCACACATATAATTTTATTTACACGATCCCTTATGATATATTGATTAATATCAATCAATATTTTTCCTCGTATTACAGCAAACAGAACACTGGAAAGTAGTCTTCATACTAGCAGCGGCTGTCCATTTCTCGGGTGTGATATTCTATGCAATATTCGCCTCGGGTGAGCTGCAACCTTGGGCCGACACCGATGCCAACGAAGAGAAACAACAGTGGAACCCAATGGACGAAAACATCAGCATGAAGAAATCACCGACGGTAAGATACTGATGAGAGATGAAAAAAATCACATTACTCTGTAATTTTATATTTCCATTTGAGCAGATGCAAAGCAACGGCCTACTCCAGCGCCAATTAACCGGCAAAAATGCGAACTACGGCTCTGTTGACGAACCCAATCCCGCTATAGTGACTACCACCAATCCTTTCATCAGTGGTACCAACCCTTTTAGATCCGAACAGATACAACCGGAAGCTCAAGATACTTATATGCACGGTACAGTAGAGGATAGGGCTTACTAATTCCAGGACGACGGGCAAACTCTACAGGGTGTAACGGCAATTTAACAACGTTTTAGATTTCTCAATGTTGGCAGTAATACTATTAGTCTAACACATTATAGTTATAGAAGTAGAAAAAAGCAATGGGATAACGATCATACGATCTTTCATCGCATTTTTACATCATGTTTCGTTGGTGTCAGATAAACGCTGTTTGACATAATTTGAAAGTTCGTTTGTTCGACATAAATAAATGTATAAATTAGTGTATATTGAACGTGTGTGTATATGAAAATAGTAACAATATTATTGATGAATAAAAGTAATTATTTATAGCTGAAATTCTGAGCATTTGTTAGTCAAGGCACTACTTAAAAATAATTTAAAAAGATACCTACTGACTATATACCATGTAAAAAAGAGTTGTCAATTTTTAAGGTCTATATACATATTATACATATATACATAATATAAAATATATAATTGTTAATAATATGCGAGGAAATATCTGTAATACTCTAATTAATAAATATTATAAATAAATGTAAAAAAAAAATCAGATACGTTTAGTGAATGGTAAAGGTCCATGTTGTAAGAAAAGAATAGGTGAAGTAAAAATTTGTGTATTAAATTCCTTTCTTTTTCCTTATAAAGAGAATCAATTTACTTCGGGACTTGCTTCGGCTCTAGCCACCTTACTCCAGAATTTGCAGTTTGTTTTAGAATAAAATGAAAAATTAAAATTAATATTAAAATAATCTAGAATGTGAAACTACGGGATTTAACATTTTGTTGAAAAAAATAAAGTTAAGTTGAAGTTTTTACAACGATTATTAAGTTAAATTATTTGGAGGAAATTTGGAAATGAAGGCCAAAAGGTGAAAATTTTGAAAACAATGAAATTGTAAAAGAATTTAAAGTGCTATAAAAATTTTAAAAAGCGAAAAGTAAACTATATATAATTTAATAATAATAAATCTGTTAAACTTATAGATTTCTAACGGAAGATGGCTCTCTAGAGTAAATTAATTCTATTTATAAGGAAAAAGAGGAATTTAATACGCTAAATTCTATTTAAATTACATTTTTGCATATAAATAAATGTGTTCAATTTCATGATTTTGCTAAATTATAATATTTTACGACAAATTGAATTTTTTGAATTTAAAATTTTAAATACACGCAGGATGGAGCAATAATAATACATTAGGCTTTTATTATCCGAGCTATATCTAGAGGTAATAGCATTTTCATAGTTCGGAGAACGTAATATAATATTAATTGTACATCTGTAGGAAAAATATTTTGATATATTAGATATTTCATAAAGAAAAAACGATGAGACAATAAGATGCGCTTTTCAAATGGAACACCCGGTATATTTTTACACTAATGAAGATCCCTGACGGCGTTCCACTTATCCTTAGATTATGAAAGCAACCTCATTTGCAGTTTTCGAAAAAACAAAATCGAAAATGAAAAATAAAATTTATCCAATCTATAAATAAATAAATAATTTATTGGTGCTGGTATACAGAAATATTTACACACATCAAGAAATACATATATTCAATATATTAAATGCCTATGTTTACTACTAAATTACTTAAATTACATCATAGACATAATTAAATCATTGTTATAAATATATTCACCAATTGCAAGTTAAAACAAAACCGGGTGCAATGATTTAAAGAAGTCTAAATATTCCTCTTCGGAGTAAAAGACCTGTTCAATCAGATTTTTTTTTAAATTTACTTTTGAATGTAATCGAATCTGATTTTTTAATGCACGAGGAGAGGACATTTTAAAAAAAAATATACCTTTATAACCACAAAATCTTTTAAAACTAGATAAACGAGCATAATTAAGGCTTCAATTATTTTTATTTCTAGTACTATGATTATGAAAAGATGCATTAGTTTCATAATTTTGAATGCTATTTTTAATATACCTACATATAAAACACGATCGAAAATATATTGTGATGGCGAATAATAAAAGTATAAGTAAGTAAGTAATTAGTAGATACAGTTTTTAAAAATTTTGCGACAATCGAAGCGATACGGCAAATCACTCAGAATCCAAACTGCCTTTCTCTGCAAACCAAAGACCCTGCGCCATGAGGAACTGTGTTCCCATAACAATAATCCATATATTCGCCGAGTGAAATAACGAAAAATACGCAGACTTTATAACATTTTTAGATACTGCAGAGGATAGACTTCTCAAAAGAAACATAATCCTTGCAAGTTTTGAAGTTTCCATTTTAACTTGGGCATCATTACAGTTCTTAGACTTAACCAATATGGTGGTATCATCTGCATATAATATATGCAGATATATATGCATTATCTACAAACATATTCTACGAAGAGTAGTTAATGTATATTAAAAATAATACGGGCCCCAATATAGTAACCTGTGGGACACCAAACTGAACGGGAAATTCAGATGAAGTAATGCCATTTATGCGCACCACCTGATATCGATTTGTGAGATATTTAAAGAAGGCTGATCAAAATTGAACTACGCACCAAAAAACATCTTGAAGTTCATTCAAAAAGCTGAAATCGTAACGAAACAACTTTTTGATAAATTGTTGGATTTTTTTTCAATTGTTATGATTTACTACTAAAAACTAGTATTTGTGATTTACTACTTGAAATTTGCCAAAATTTCAACTTTGTGACCCTGCTTCTTCAAGGTGTTGCATTTTTTTTTGGCAGGCAGTTTATAAGATTTCAATTTATTAAGGAATATATCGCAATCAACAGCTTTCCTAACATCAAAAAACAATTACTAGGTGTAACCCTAAACTCCTAAACCATAAAGCATGTTGCTTTTATAATCTGGAAATGAGTGGAATGTGGTTGGGAATCTTGAAAGATGAAAAAATATACAGAGTGTTCCATTTGAAAGAAGTGAACTTTAGTGTGCCATCTTTCATATGGAAAGTGTATTGAAATATATATTTTTAAAGGTACCTATACAATTTGTATTATATTATAACCAAAAAATATGGAATCATTATCTAACGTACAACTATAGAGTAATAAAAGATGCATCCTGTAGTCCAGACGTCTACACTAAATAAACTTTATTTAGAGATCTTCAAATATTTGCTTCTCTTCTGATTAAATTTTATATACGCGGTGGCTAGTTTAAATAAAAGAACATATACAGCGTGATTCACTAACTAATTCTAAATTAACAGCTGTTACCTGAACATATACAACCCCTGTCAAAAAAATCATGAAGTATTTAGATAAGTACATCTTGTGTATAAAATTTAATAACATATACTGAAATAATACGATTAGCCATTCACTTTAATACACGTAAACATAGTTGATAATAATATAATAATATATAATTAATTATATGTTGAGATCGCTGATCTCAAGGCTGTGCTGACAATAAGAAAGCGGTTTCGAGTTTCAAAGTACTCAAAAACCTGAAATCATTGATAATAAACAATGATAATAATAATAAAAATAGAGTAGTGAGAGTTCTGTGGGTGTGACTGTCACGATTTGCAAGACAGTATAGGATCAGAGAAGTCGATACAGCAGTACAAAAGGTAGGCTTAAGGGCGCGAATGTATAGTTCTGTACGTGTGGGATTTATGACGTAGTAAGAGATGTCTAGTATTCAGTGTTTTGCTATTTTTAACTTTGTTATTATGGTAGTATAGGAATTATTAATATTAAGAGGATTCAAACAAAAAAATATTCATTTTTGAGATACTCAAAAAAATATATATATTTGTATAGAAGACAAGCGTCAGCATGTGTTCTATGTCATCCCTACCTCTCTGTAATTCAGTCGTAAGAAAAGCTTGCCACTCTGTAGCTGTGAACACCCAATTTGTACAATTTTGGCGCCCAGCGTGGGGCTACATAGTGAGAAGTTATCGTTTTTCAGCGTCAGCAAGTGTTCTATGTCATCCCTGCCTCTCTGTAATTCAGTCCTAAGAAAAGCTTGCCGCTCTGTAGCTGTGAATACCCAATTTGTACAATTTTGGCGCCCTACGTGGGGCTACATCGTGAAAAGTTTTTTCATTGTAATTTCGTAATTTTTTATTATTGAAAAATACGAAATGGGTGTTTTACAAGAAGGAAAGTAAATGCCATTAAAAAAAGCATTACATATTTACAGAATGGCTATAGATTTGAATCTTGAAAATGTGTGTATTCATTAAATTTACTGTTTGCTGGCCGATAAAATAATAATGCTAATAATAAAGCTTGCCACTCTGCAGCTGTGAGCACCCAATTTGTACAATTTTAGCGCCCAACGTGGGGCTACCTCGTGAAAAGCTTTTTCATTGTAATTTCGAAATATTTTACTATTGAAAAATACGAAATGGGCGTTTTACAAGAAGGAAAGGCAAGGGGAAAGGAAATGGCATTAAATAACCATTACGTATTTACAGAATGGCTATACATTTGAATCTTGAAAATGTGTGTATTCATTAAATTTACTGTTTATTGACCGATAAAATAATAACTGATCTACGTATTCTTGCTACTGTTAAGATGTCAACTCGACTGGACAATAATATATACAATAATGTAACTTCACTCGCTTATATCGGCCCTTTTTCAAATAAAATCTTTAACATTTTCAAGAATAGATTTAAAATATCATTCCATGCTTTACATCCTATAAAAAAAAATATATTTTAAGCAACAAAGACAAAATTGATCCCAAAAAAGTAGTATTTATAGATTAAAGGTGGTATTCTAGGCATATCTGTAGCTCCTGTAAGGTTATTTGCAAGCCTGTAACCATCCAAAATATATGTTTACAGATTTGCCTACAACCCTATAGGTGCTACAGATGTGCATAGAATCCCACCATAACTTGTAATGATTACCAAATGCGATACAATGGCAGATAAAGTCACTCTCTATTAACTCCTAAATTAGGTACTTTTGAAACGTCCCCTACCTTTCAAGCTTTATTTGACTAATGAATATTTTAAGTCTGTCTAGTCAACTGTTAAATTGTTAGATAGATTTCTATCAATTCGATATCTTTCGATTTCTAACATGTTTTTTTTTTATCAATTCACGTATTTCATATACGTATACGTTGTTTATTTGTTTCACATGTGCTCATGTATTCTGTTGACTTTTAATAATTTACTTTACTTTTTCGACATTGCAATCTGTTTAATTTATTCGTTTGTTCACATAAAATGTGGCATTTAAACCTTTACATTTAATTTCTACCTTTGACCATTTTGTGCTGATAACTTTGCAAGTAATATAATTTTATCTCTAAATCAATTTTATGCTTCCCTTATTGTTCTTTCTAGTAAGGCCTGAAGATATTTTTGTACAGAAAACCGGTTACTATTAAACATTTTATTTTAACAGTAATATTGTGAGACATCACATCTGCTTGTGGTTTGTTTCTATGAACAATAATAGTTTAGGATCGACATTTAATATAAATTTATGACCACATAGAAATAAATACATATAATCATTAACTAGGTAATACTTTCAACTTTGTTAAATTCCTTAAGCGCAAAACAGAGAAATTTTCAATTGCATTTACAGCATGAGGCAATATTGCTCCAATTCCATAAACCAGACGCATCAGTAGTAAGAATTAAGGATTTGCCAGTATCATAATAAGTCAATATTTTATTGCATTTAACGTCTTAAGCTCTCAAAATTTTCGTGCCTTGCTTTTTTATGCAAAAAGATTAAATTTATTAGACAAATTAGCAATAATTTTTCCACGAAAAAATCACTAAACCCAGAGAATAACGAAATTTTTATTAGGTACATCAATACGTTTTAAAATTTGTTGTTGTCTTTTTTTGGATATTTTTATCCTCAAATATTCAATGGTTCAAAAATTAATACATCTTCCAAACTGCTATTGTTAATTGCACTTGACGCTTTCTAGAATTACATCCGGATTATAGTCCATATTAATTTTCACCTCAAATTGACGAATCGTTGAAATAACAAAAAACATTTCCCACATCACCCACTAAACTCTATTTTACCAATATTTCCCTATTAAGCGCATATTATTTCTACAGTTTTACGCATGTTAAGTGGGGTAAAAAAAATGGATTTTCAGTGAAGACAATTTTTTTATATATAGAAAACGTTGAATCATTCATTAAAATTAAAAAATAATAACAATCACTCATATTCCAGCCCCACATTGGGCGCCAAAATTGTATAGAGGCAAAACTTAAGTTGTTCATATATACCCCGTTATTGAATTTGGATTAAGTGACAATGTATTCTGTGACTTCCTGTTTCAGGTATTTTCTTTTCCTTAAAATAAACTAATGGACATCTATTAATTGTCGTGTATTATCTTTTGGTATGGCCAATTTTTATTTGTTAAACTTGCGGGTTCCATGTTCTACCTGTCTCTCTTCATAATTACACCTCAAACTTTATTCTCTTGTAGCTAGTAAACTGGAAAATAAACACGATAGAAAAATTTATTTAAAAAAATAAATATATATTTTTTAATATATGTATCATGAATAGGAAATATCATTTTGTCTTTATTCTGCTTTCTTTTTCATCTTAGGGAGGCTATAAAGGATATATACTTATCCATAATTTACTAATTTAATTTCATTTCTGCCATAATAATGAAGTTAGAAATATTGGACACTCTGTATATATATAACTGAAGCCTAAAATTATAAATGAAATAGTTTGTAGAGGTATTATTAATTTCTGAAAACTGATACATAATTAAAGTTTCCTTTATAAATCATTTTCCCATTTTTAATTTGGGATTGTTAAAAAATATTCAAGACAAAAATAATGATTTACATATAGGTATCCTACATTTTTAGCTTTACAAAAAAAGAACATTCATATATTGACATCAGTACCAAATTATTTTTATTGCAGCAAAATCTGATTCTGTATTTAGAGGAAAAATTAAAATTAATAAACCTTTGAAAGTTTTAATTTTGTATTATTGACCTAAATTAAATCATAATGTTGTATAGAAACATATAGCGCCCTCTCTGAATGAAATGAGGTAATTATAATATCAATAGATTGTATATAATAAACCCAAATTAAAAATTTTAATTCAAAGAAAGAAATACGAATGGTTAAAGCACAAATACTATCATAATGATAGATTTTTTTAAATATATTTACCTTTATAAATACGATTAGTAATATTAGGATGTGTAAGCATTAGAACGATTGCATCTTATAACAAAACTATTAAACTTAAGTCTATTCTTCTGATCTAATGTACGATATGACTAAAATATATTAGGTGTTTATAATTTGTGATATTAACATATATTATATAAATAATGTTTATGTATCATTATATTAATGTTAGCGCTTAAAATATCCTCAAATGTGTGTATTTATTTTTGTGTATTGTAAATAAACGTTGGAAATTTCGAAGAAATACTCCAGCAAAATATTCATTTTCTCAATCGCAAATCATATCACAGAAATCGTAGATAAAAGAGCCTGGGATTTCTTCGATATTTCTAATTATTCTTCCTCTTATACTCTCACCTTGTATTATATTTATATAAATACTATATAATCTGTAGCCTATTCTCTCTTTCAATATACATGTCTCTCTCTGGTCAATATACATAATACATCAAATTTAAATAATAAACACTATGTGTATAAGCTCTGGTTCGTGCAATATTAGTTGTATATTATTTTTGGGATAAGATAAGCAATATAACCTGCTTTAACGTAGGAGTTTTCACTTTCATTTCTGTTTATTCTAGCGTTTAAAAAGGACTATAATCCGATTGGCACGATTTGGATGGTATACCAGTAATCCCTGGGAGATTTGTCGCATATCCTCCTAGTCGTGGTTTGGCAGATCGAATTATAGACTTGTAGGGCATTAGTGTAGAGGCAATAATAAAAAAAAGCAGACGATATACTTGCAGCATTTTCCGGTGCTTCGTATATCACATTTTGGAAGATATTTAGAGGTACAATTAATCTGCTTTTTTGCAATGCATGCATGTCCGAAGAAGCAATGATTATTGTACTAAAGTTACTATTATATGTAATGTGAGAATAAGTGTCATCTATCATTTAAACATTGTTATAACTGCATACATAAAATGTATAATATCAAATGCGAAATATCATCTATAAAAATGAAGTTTTATATGCAAGTGTGTTATAAAAAAATAGTAGGCACAAAGAAATCAATTTAAAAGTGAAGAGAGGTTATGTTTCGTATTTAATATTTAGTTTCAGATACAAATGGTTAACTGTGGAATAATATTTAATATGAATGCCATATTATAGAGTGCAATAATAATCTAAATGTATACTATTGGTGTAACAATATGAGAGTATATTAAATATTATAAATACTAATACAATATATAATTTAAAAGAAATGAACAATTTTCCTTCATATTCGTTAAATTAAAAGAAAAAATATTGTAAAGTGATGGTTCAAATGATGTAATGTATAAATAAATTTAAGTCTGTTATCAAATTATTCTTATTGTTTTATTATTTCTACCAGAACATCGATTAATTAATCTGGAAGGTATCAAGAATATATCGTATTCAAACAATGATTTAGAATCAGTGAAAATGCATATGCAATGATTATAGCTACCAACCTTTGTTTAATTATTCGTTTAATATACTTACCAATAATAAATATAAAAGATAATCTTCACAAGTTCACAGGAAAATAATGAGTGATATTTACAGAAAATGTTAAAATGATCTATTATACCCAATACATTTATATTTGAATAATGTAATCAGAAAAGACAAAAATTAAATCATAGAATTTTAAACGAAAAAAATACATTCCTTTAAATTTAATTCTAAAATATTCAAATACTATTAAGAGCGACATCTCTGAACGATATCTAAAATTATAGCATTACAGTGTGCTGTCTGTCATTAGACATTATAGATATCTGTAATATCATCATTGCACTTACAAATATTATTATTATTATGGAGCGCCATATTCCTCGTAACCAAATTGTAAATTAGCATTAGAAGCAAATAGTTCGGTGATGGGTTATTTCCTAGACCTGACTGTGTTACATGCAATATCACTTAATAAATTGAAACTTTACGGCATTAAGGAACATATACGCCCTATAATTTTTGGAAAATACATCTTAATAAGTAAATATAATGATAAAGAAATCTCATCGATAAAACAGGTATGTACGTAAATTACGAGGTGCCACAAGTCTTAGCCTTGGGGCCCATTCTTTTTACTCTGTGTTTGAATGACATTATAAAAACCAATAAATAAACTGTGCCAAAATTCTTTACCCGAAGTTACAACATATTTTGCCGGGAATAAACTATGCTTACACAAAAGGAAAACTCCAACCTTTTAATCTAAATCAAAATAATGAGCCGGTCAGGTGTCTTGGTTTGGTTCTGAATAGCAAACTGATTTGAGGGGGCAAACGTTGAATCTTTGACACATCGGCTGTCTCTGATAATTTACATGCTACGAAATTTAAAATCAACAATTCGTTCTGATACAATGTTAATGTCGTACCAAGCTCTGTTGCATTCGGTTGCATGAGCAATGGGATTTTACTATGGGGCGACTAAAAACAAATTTTAAATATACAAAGTGCGATTAGAATAATAAAAACGTTGTGACTCCTGCAGACTCCTTTTCATAAAGCTTCAAATCATGAAATGAACAAACTAATTCATTTCTCAGTGCCTGACCCATTGCAAAGATGACTTGGCTTCTTATAATCCTCAAACAATTTACGACAGAAGACATAAACAAATTGTGCATCCACATTTTAGATTTTCAAAAAATGATGGATGTATGTCAATCACATTATATACATATGTACATAATACGCTGCCCAATACGTGGCAAGAAATAAACATTGTAATATGTCTAAAAAAGTCCTTATTATATTATTATTATAATATACAGGAGTTTAATGAAGGCATAAAAACAATGAAATTATAATGTACCTACTTTTTTGCCATATATGAGGCCTTGTTTATAGGTATATCTTTATAATAATATAAAAAACAAGATCTGAGATTAATACTTCGTGCATTTTTTTTGTTTCTTGTATTGATTTTTAAACTGCTTAGTGTTTATGCGATGATAATGTTTGTGTTGTACACAATATGTTTTTACCTTGCCATTATTTTTTATACTGATGTGCATATGTCACGCACGAATAAAGATATTCTATTCTAATTTCTAACATTATTATTATTACTTTTGGAATATAAAAAAAATTGTGTACAATCATCTTTCACAGTCGCCATCTATGTGATAATAATTGAAAGTAGAGCTCAAATGATTCGAGATAGTCATCAGAAGATGGCGCTGGAACAAATATTTTCGTGTAAATTAGAATAATTTTACAATTTTGTAGTTAGGTGTGAAAGATTTATCACTATTTCTGTTGTTCACATTAAAGCTATAGAGGCTTCTAAATGTTTTATTATGTTATATTAATACTTCAAAAAGCATGTGTTATATCTACAAGACAATCAATAGTAATTATTACAATTATGATATCTTTCAATGTAGATATTAAATCGGAAACTAAAATTACACGGCTATTTTATTTTCATCTGATTGCTTCACGATAAGATTATTTTTTACGACCGATATATGAATAAATTTTAAAATTATCAGATCGCCAGATTTCGAGTATATACATTTTTGATTTTTATCAGTACATACAATAATTATTTATAAAAACTATAAAATTATAAAACATATGCCTGCAACATGTTGTACTTTGTACTTTTGCCAATAAACAATAAATTAAAATCAAATTACATGCAAATTCACAACATTTCTGTTCTTTTTCCTCAGAAAATCTTTAGTAAATGATGGTTGAGTGTTAGTTTACAGTTTCCATCATAGACAATAATAATAGATTAATACTACTATTAGAAAGAGTTTAGATCATTGCGCATTCGTAAATTTTTAGGTTGTATAGGAGTTGTCATTTTGATGCATGCTGTGTGAAACAGATTTGCTGTTGCTGGAGTATTTTGTTTGGAGAGGCTTATAAATCGTGTTATTTTTTAAATTATTCTTACGTTCTTACAGTTATACTGCAACATTTCATATTTACAGTATTATTTGAACTAAGTTTTTTAGTAAGTGATACTTTAAATTTAAATTATTGAATAACAAGTTGTAAATAAAAATATTTCGCTGAACTGCTTATTAATGTCTGTTAAAACAATTCAAGTGTAATTTTTCGTGGATAAGTATTGATTGTATAAAATACCCTACAACTTTTGTATAATTAAAAGTTGGCATTCATGTTGTCGCAGTCAGTAGGATAGATCCTATCTGTTTATTGCATGTGGTACCATATGCAGAGCCTGATTGGTTAGAACCCTTATTTATGAAAAAGTCAGCGAATCCGAAAGAATTTCACTGTTTTAAAATACTAGTAGCACTAATGGACACAATACAGTTTGAAGTTACAAGACCGATTATTTTTTTAGGATAAATGCCATTAATAGATCAAAGCATTGAAATGTAGATGTTAAATTGCATCATTATTATTTTACAATTCAACTGTGATCTGATCGAGCTTTTAAATTCCCATTAAACGATAAGAACGCCACTTATAATCAATTAAATTTATCTTAGAAACGAGAAGAAAAACAGATATAACTACCACCAAAATTGAAAATCATTCCAGTGTTTCTAGAGATGTCGCTTCAAGAATTCGTCCTGGTCCTGCTCTGCATTTTCGGAGTTTATTCTTTGGAATTGGAAGTGGAGATAGGCCAAGGAATACTGAGGGAGACACCAGGGTTAATTTAGATAACGAAACGTATTTAGCTTTCAAGAATATCCCATACGCGAAACCGCCAGTTGGAGAACTTCGATTCAAGGTTAGTTTTCAGTTATAGCATTCTGAATCGCCTAAATTTAATTACCAAAGGCCCCACAACCAGCTGAAGGTTGGACTGGTGTCAGAGATGCTACAACTGAAGTGCCAGTTTGTGCGCAAGCTGTTCTGGGAGGTATCGCGGTTGAGGGTCAAGAAGATTGCCTATACCTAAATGTATATACTCCTGAGGTAAGCTCAATTTTCTTTATGTGAGACCCAGATAAACTGGAGATGTTATTTTCGTAGTTACCGAACGAAAATTCTACTTTAAAACCGGTTTTAGTCTTTATACATGGAGGTTCTTTCGTCATGGGTTCAGCAGTTGAAAACGATTACGGTGCCCAATTCTTTCTAACACAGGATGTTGTATTGGTAGCCCCAAATTATAGATTAGGATTGTTTGGTACGCATCTACGCAAAAAACCATTACACAATCAATAAGCATAAGTTATTTCTAGGCTTCCTGAGTTCAGATGAGCCGGAAGTGCAAGTTCCTGGCAATGCGGGATTGAGAGATCAAAATATGGCGCTCAGATGGGTCAATCAGAATATCCACCATTTCGGTGGAGATCCCAATAACGTTTGCTATTTGGACAAAGCGCAGGAGGTGTTGCTGTTCACCTTCAGGTGTTATCACCGCTTTCTAGCGGATTGTTCCACTCAGCAATCCTTGAAAGTGGTACTGCCATGGCTATGGTTTATAATGGTACAAGAGATAGTTTTAGACTCTTAGCCGATTTCTTGGGGGTAAATTCTGAAGATGGTCAGGAAGCCTTGACGTCTTTGCAAAACCTACCGACAGAAATGATAATTTTGGGACAACAAGTGAGTAGTCATATGTTCTTTATGTAAGTGGTGTAAAGAATGTTATTTTAGATTCTGGCCACGGTATATTCAAGCATAACAGCCCCCATAGTGGAAAAAGAATTTGAAGAACCAGCTTTCATAAGCGCCACACCGAGGCAAATCATAAGATCTGGGAATTACAATGACGTTCCTCTGCTTATAGGTGTTAACGACGCCGAAGGACTTTTATACGAACTCACTTCAATCTTATTGACTGGCCAATCGATGCTTATAACAGATTTTACCGGATTCGTACCAAGGGAACTGCACATAGAGCCAGGTTCTGAGGAAGAGCAAATAATAAGCGACCAGATACGAGCATTCTATTTTGGCGACCTCGAACCAACACGGGAGAACATCACTGGAGCTGTCCATCTCTCCGGTGATTTTGTATTTGGCTATCCAGCTTACGTGTCGGCTTTGGAGCATTTAGAAACGATGAATAGTTCAATTTACTTTTATTATTTTACTGTAGATGCCGCATTGAATTTCGTCAAGCTTATGATACCGACAACAGCTGCCTTTCCAGGTACAGGTTGGAGTTTGGATCAAGTCATGGGAGTACACGATTTTTTGTAGGCGCTGCACATTCAGACGAATTGGGATACCTTTTCCATAATTCAGTCACTTTAGAGACGATTGAAGACTTGGAAATGGGAATTTTGAGGAACATGGTTGGATTTTGGACTGGATTCGCTAGGAACCATAGCCCAACTGCTGACATGGAAGGTTTAGATTGGAAACCGATTGAACGTCACGAATACCAGTTTAATTGCTTCAACATTGGTACGAATAACATGAGTATGGATGTCAGTTTCAGATACGATAATATGCAATTCTGGTCAAGGATGTTTGAGGAGCACTTACCTTCAAAATAAAATGTATATTACGCATATAAATATAGAACAGAAAGAAGATAAATATTATGGCTAGCAATATGAAAATCACCTTTCCAATTCTTTAAAATTAACTACTGAATACACAACTACGTGATACACTCGTCCCCACCTGACCATGTTATATCTTTAGTTATTATCATGTCAAAAAGCTGTTTCCTTTTAACTTTTATTGTCGCAGTTGAAATGTAGGTATTTATTAATATCAATATCAGAACTGAGTGATCATGAAAGTCGGCAAAAGTTTAGCAGGAAAATCTGGAACAGTGATCCATCTGCATTCTTTGCTAGAATGAATAGTTACTGATATCTATGAGAAAATAGATTATATATAAGTTATTTCGTACATTAACATAATTAGTGTATAAAATTTCAGTTCTTATTGTAAAATATATTTGAAACCTTAAAAATATCACATAGAATATCTGATCACTCTGCGCTACACTGGTTTATTAATCCCGGAATAATTGTTATTCATTTTCAAAAAAAAAAGCAACTGATTGAATTAAGAAAAGAATCATTACACTGGAATATTTACAAATGCTATACTAACTTTTACTTTGACCTTCTAAAATATCAAACACCAAAGACAAATGTGAAAGGAGGATACCCTCTACCCTAGATTAGATTAGATTAGATTAGGATTGGGGTGGCCTATCGACCTGTTTCACCGCGACCTTTTCAGATCTATTGTGATCCCCTTTTTCTTAGAGGACGCTCTCTAATTTTTGCCCTCTTGATTAGGCCTATCATCTTTGAGAGCGGCTTCTTTATGTAGCTACTAGCTGTGGGGTTCTCCTCCCCCATTATTAGAAACCTTGTCCTCGCCAGGCCTTCACATTGGCACAGCACATGAACTGGTGTTTCTTCCTCCTCTTGGCAGTATCTGCAGGTTGCATCATCTGCCAGGCCTATGTTATACATATGCCTATTCAGTCTACAGTGACCAGTCAGCAGACCTACAATCATTTTGACAGTCTTCCTGTCTTTATTCAGTAGATCTCTCGTGAGTTCAGCCCTCTGCTCTTTTAGGAACTCTTTTGCCTGCCATTGTCCCGGTGATTTTTGCCACCACTCTCTGGACTGATTGTATATCCATTCATTGATGGATTTTTACCCTCTACCCTAATAATTAAGCACCGAATGGTGAAGTATTCACAATTATTCTCGTATATATGGTTCCATATGTGTCCAATTCCCTTAGTAAAGTTGCACCTTTCACCAATTCCAGGTTTCCATCTTGATACAGTGTCCGGTCTATGATTCCCATAGTGATAATTTCCAAAACAAGTTGTTGCTATATCGGTTTTTACTACAGTTAGTAGCAGTAGATAATTTCACTTCCTCCAGAATTTTTAATTATTATGACGGTTCCTCTTAAAGAGTGGGGTCATGGCACCGTACCCCACCATTGCAATCACAATTAATCATGAAAAAACTTTTATTTTTTATAAAAATACCGATAAATACACGTACACAGAGACATTTTTAAGTACAGAACGTACATTGCGATTCCATGATTTGATGCGAGGAAACGAGATTTGTATTTATTTATGCAGACAAGCGACGAACTGGTCTCACGTCTAGATTGGTAGTGATTTCAGACGTTTGTAAGTCTCCGTGCGGAGCTAGCGGAAGTGGGGTTGCTCGCGGTATACGCAAAAATTAACTGTGAGGAAAGTGTTTCCCATTATCACAGTAGGCAAGCGTGTGAGTCAGAGGGCCGTCGAAGATCGACTTTGAAAATAGAAATATATGTAGAGATCATCAGATATGGACTTCGGTTTAGACACTTTCCGGCAATGGGTTAAAGAAGATTAATATTTATTAATTATAATAATAAAGTGTAGTATTATTCTAGGATGACATCGCAAATTAATAACTGCAATATTTCAAATCAAAATGAACTATCATTCATATCTTTCTTAGGGTAAAAATTATGAAAATAAAATAATAAATATAACAAGAGATTATTCCTCAAAAGTACATCATTATAGTGTTTTAAGCAAAAAAAACAGGCCATTTTCTTAGGTAAGTAAACAAAGAAAATAGAAATTTTGTTTCCCATTCTTTGTAAGGAAGACTCTGCTTATGCTTAGAATATCCATTATATTTTACTCGACGATCTACGCTTAAACAACTCATGTGCTCTGTGTTGTGTTGTCTTCATCTATATAAAATCACAAAAACATCTGAATATTTTTGCGTTAGTTAGGTGGGAGAAATAAAAGTGACCCATGTACGTAACTAAATATACGCAATTCTGAAGGAAATACGTTAGTATTTATATTTAGATAGATAAGTATTCCTGATAAAAACTCAAAGTATTTTTTCATTTTAAAATGGCTTCTAAATTTGTTTACATTAAATTTTTGGTGTCGGTATTATTTTAATTAGCAATAAACGGGGTAATAAATTATTGCAAGTCGCTATTGGGGAATGAGGTTAATACAATATGTTGTCTAGACTAGATTGTATTATAAAATATTTCGGGGTAATATTAATAATAGTCCTAAAGCCTTTCTCGTCAATTTCGAAGTGCTATTTCTATACTTTACTGATAGCCAAATGAGGAGTCAAATATTTGCTATAAATTTATTCTGATGGAGGATAATAGCGACTGAAGTGATGACCTAGAACCTAGAGTATCTGGTTCGATTTAAATAAAAACGACAGTGATAATACATCCTAATTTATCACTGGTTGCAGTTTCTTTTCTTAATTTTATCAATTTATATACAGGGTGATTCTCAATATATGCGACAAACTTTAAGAGCTGATTCCTGAGGTTATTTTGATCATAAAAGTTCATATGAACATATATGTCCAACACGGTTTGGTTTTAAAGTTATTGAATGTTTAATAATAAATTATGAACTATGACTAACACGATATAATATCACAGTTT
Source organism: Protaetia brevitarsis (assembly GCA_004143645.1). Taxonomy (NCBI): domain Eukaryota; kingdom Metazoa; phylum Arthropoda; class Insecta; order Coleoptera; family Scarabaeidae; genus Protaetia; species Protaetia brevitarsis. Next base: position 47,049 of record RXPK01002468.1, read on the forward strand.
GTTCTTCAAAAACTATTGTGTTGAGAGGGAATTGTTTATTTGTCATTTCAATAATTGTCAGAGTATTCATTCAGTTTATTGCCAGTTTCTCTTTTCTAAAATGAATTACACGAATGCTGAGATGTGTGATATGCATTCCGTTTACGGTCTTGCCAATGGAAATTCGCGTGCTGTTAGACGTCTTTATGAAGAACGATACCCGAACCGTATCATCCCGCATCATTCAATATTTGCCCGTCTTCACTAACGTCTTACTGAAATGGAAAATTTTAAAAAGCAGACGACTGATAACAGGCATCCATCTACAGTGAGAACTCCACAAGTTGAAGAAATGGTACTAAATGAAATTGAGGAACATCCTACTACAAGCACCAGAAAAATTGCGTGTACTTTAAACATTAGTCAGGCCGCAGTTGGGAGAATATTGAAAGATCAACTGTTGTATCCATATAACATTAACAGGTGCAGGCACTTTTGCCGGCAGATTTCCGCAAAGAGTGGCTTTTCTGTCAATGGATACAACACAAAATCGCACAAAATCCTGACTATTTGGCTCAAATATTTTTCACCGACGAGGCTACTTTCTCTAGAAACGCGATTATTAATTTTCATAATAATCACACATGGGCCGAAGAAAATCCGCACGAACTAGTGAATGCCCGTCATCAACATCAATTCTCTGTCAATGTGTGGGCCGGAATTGTTGGAGATCTCTTGATAGGTCTACATTTTTTACCGATGCGGTTAAATGGCGAGGTATACCGCAATTTTCTTGAAGAGGAACTGCCCCTACTGCTGGAAAAAGTTTCGTTGCAATTAAGATTACAAATGTATTTTATGCATGACGGTGCTCCAGCGCATTTTAGTTTAGTTGCTCGCGAGTTTTTGGACAATACGTATCCAGATCGGTGAATAGGACGGGGAGATCCACAACCGTGGCCTCCTCGGTCTCCAGACTTAAATTCTTTGGACTTTTTTCGCTGGGGACACCTTAAATTATTAGTTTATATGACTCCCATTGAAAATGTCGATGAACTGAGAAATCGTATTATCGCAGCTTTTCAAACAATTCGAAATACCCCTGGTATTTTAGAACGGACTCGCCAGTCAATACGACGGAGGATAGAAGCTTGTATTGGAGTTGGGGTCGGTCATTTGCAACAGTTAGTATAAGTTAATTTTGTTTTACTGATTATTTGTTAATTATAATAAAAACATTAATTATGTTAACTTACTATTAAATATTGTACAACCCTCCTGTGGGTTCCGGGTCACACAGGAGTGGAAGGAAACGAAATAACGGATAACCTCGCAAAAAAGGGACTGGAATGCCTTTCGTAGGACCTGAACACTTTTGCGGGTTAAGTAGCAGTACAATACTGAAGAAACTAAAAATGGAAATGGAGCAGAGAAAATCCAGTTACTGGGAAAATCTCCAGGGAATGAGGCAAAGTAAAATTCTTCTGGGAACTTATAACCAGAAGAGGTTTACAGAATGCATCAACCTGAGTAAGAACAATGTTCGCATATTAACAGGAATACTTTCAGGCCATTGTAGACTGAAAGGACACCTGAGTAAGTTTGGATTGGAAAAAGATCCTGAATGCAGATTTTGTGGGGAACAGGATGAAACATTCATCCACCTCCTTTCAAACTGCGTGGCACTGTGCAACTCGAGGGCATTGTACCTGGATGCATGTGAAATCGAAGAGGGAGACTTACCTAGACTGGGGCCCTCTGACATCCTATCCTTTCTAAAAGGAATAGGATTGGAAGGCCAGCTGTAAAGCAGCAAGAATAGGGGACACAATAGATCTTTTAGGTCACAGTGTAACACCACCCTTCTATTACATACATACATACATACATACATACAAATATTGTACAACTTTAGAACTAAGCGATTTTGGACATATGTTCTTATGAACTTTTTTGATCAAAATAACCCCAGGAATCAGCGCTTAAAGTTAGTCGCATATATTGAGAACCACCCTGTATACTAGCTGCTGATTCATAATTTATATTTAAAGAAAATTTTAAATCACGTCGGCTGTGAGTTGAAATTTCCTTTATTTTATCAATAATTGTTAGAGGAGTTACTAGTAAGGGATGAAGTATCTTTTGTCTAGCTGTCACAAGCACATTAATTAAATTTGTAGTATCTAATAGGTATTGCTCAACGATTAATGACAACAAGGCTAGATGAGTTTGCAAATTTGAAGTTATTTTTAATCTATTTGTAACACCAATGGTTTCATTATACACAAACTTTAATTTATTTACATTAGCTTTGATTATGTGTCCGTTATAGGCCACATGACTCAGTGAAGTTTCTAAATCGGCTTGTTTGTCCAAAGTTTGTTAAATTAGTTCATCAAAATTTTCAGCATCTTTTGATGGTAATATCTCAAACAAGGTGTTAGATACCTGAAATGTAGACAAAAATCTGCATCGTCATTATTTAATTCAGGTGTGATCAAATCGAGGTTTCGAATTTCCATTACACGATAAGAACGCCACTCATAATCAGTGAAATTTATCTTTTAGAAGCAATATATAAATATTGGCAAAAATTAAAAATCATTTCAGTTTTTTCAAAAATGTCGAGCTTTTAAATTCCCATTAAACGATAAGAACGCCACTTATAATCAATTAAATTTATCTTAGAAACAATACAAATATAACTACTACCAAAATTGAAAATCATTCCAGTGTTTCTAGAGATGTCGCTTCAAGAATTCGTCCTGGTCCTGCTCTGCATTTTCGGTGTTTATTCTTCGGAATTGGAAGTTGAGATAAGCCAAGGAATACTACGGGAGACACCAGGGTTAATTTAGATAATGAAACTTATTTAGCTTTTAAGAATATCCCATACGCAAAACCGCCAGTTGGAGAACTTCGATTCAAGGTTAGTTCTCAGTTATAGCATTCCGAATTTACCTAAATTTAATCAATAAAGGCACCGCAACCAGCTGAAGGCTGGACTGGCGTTAGAGATGCTACAAGTGAAGTACCACTTTGCGCCCAAGCCCTTCTCGGAGGTACCGCGGTTGCGGGCCAAGAAGATTGCTTATACCTAAATCTGTATACCCCTGAGGTAAGCTCTTTTCACTTTATGCGAGGCTTTATTTAAAGTGGAAATATTATTTTCGTAGTTACCAAACCAAAATTCTACTTTAAAACCGGTTTTAGTCTTTATACATGGAGGTTCTTTCGTCTTGGGTTCAGCAGTTGAAAGCGATTACGGCGCCCAATTCTTTCTAACACAAGATGTCGTATTGGTAGTACCAAATTATAGATTAGGATTGTTTGGTACGCATCTACGCAAAAACCATTACAGAATCAATAAGCATAACTTATTTCTAGGCTTTCTGAGTTCAGATGAACCCGAAGTACAAGTTCCTGGCAACGCCGGATTGAGAGATCAAAATATGGCGCTTAGGTGGGTCAATCAGAATATCTACCATTTCGGTGGAGATCCCAATAACGTTTTGCTATTTGGACAAAGCGCAGGAGGTGTTGCTGTTCACCTTCAGGTGTTATCACCACTTTCCAAAGGATTATTCCACTCAGCAATTCTTGAAAGTGGTACGGCTATGAATATGGTTTATAATGGTACAAGGGATAGTTTTAGACTCTTAGCCGATTTCCTGGGAGTAAATTCTGAAGATGCTCATGAAGTTTTGACGACTTTACAAAATCTACCGACAGAAACGATAATTTTGGGT
>RXPK01002469.1:0-65310 GCA_004143645.1 Protaetia brevitarsis
AAAGAATACAATTATCGTAAGTAAAAGCTCAGCTAGATATGGGGACAAAAGCACAGTTTACTTAGAACTATAAAAAAGAGATTCGTAAACCTAACAAAAGCAATCTAAGTTACTTACGTGTTCTGCTTCATACCGGTAACTTTATGATAATTTAATACTAAAGTACTTAAGCCAAAAATATATTAGTTGCGGTAAGCAATAGATTTGCCCTTGTCAAGTAGTGTGGTGTATTGCTGTGAGTGAACTATTCTATAACAGCTATCGCATCTTCATAATTATAGAAGCTATTTAGATTACTTGTGAAAAGGAAAGAGTATCATTTAATGCATGTTCATTAATACCTGATTATATAGAGGTAATGGTTTGCTTTAAATTACAATATACTTACCTTAAATTTGTTGTTCAACTATAGATAGTGCAGGAAACGAGGAAGTTTAGTGAATATTTACTATAAATTTAAATAAAAAAGCAGTATTATTAGTAATAGTTTTATTTTGTATAGGAAAAACACAGTGACTACCTGATATGAATGAAAGATATTGGTTTCACTTTAATAACAATTTTTTTTAAACAATTTACAACGTAATGATCATAAAATATATTCCATAATAATGGAAAAAATGAACAAAGCAATAATAAAAGATAAGGTAAATGGGGCTCCCTTGAAACGTTATTTAGTTATTGAAATTATTGAAATCTAAACAAAGGACAAAGAGAAATATGGCTTTGAAGTTACAACTAATAACAAACAAAGAAATAATATACCTAGGCGGTAAACTTGCGGTTTCTGTTGGTTCTTTGCACTAAGCGTTATCTCGGCGAGTTGATCCTCTGTCGGCGTACGTGGCGGTTATGTCCTGTGATCGCCTCGAAAACGGCTACTTCGTCGGGGTATTCCTAACTGCAGGTGGCACTTAGACTGTCACTCAGCTAGCGACGGCATCCACACATTTTAACTTCACCAGCGGGCGCAGATATCATCACAATGATGGGGGAATCAAATATCCCACCACGTGGTTTAAAACTGCAATCTTGAAACATCCATTGCTTATAAGCTCGGTACTTTTCTTCGCTGGGATTCTTTATACGGATGGGGCCTTGAGTTAACCCACCCGGTATTTTTAATATATTTCCGTTCCAACTGGTCTACAATGGCCGTACTCCTTGGCTACTCTTTTTCGACGACCTTTTTCCACGTCCGTAACGCTAGCCCGCGCCTGCGCGCGTAGCCATCTCAGGGACTATTTCATTACTCCGCCACATTAGCCAATCAGGAATAGTAAAACGGGGTTTGACAAAGGTTCAAAAAAATGTTGTTCACCAATGTATCAAAATCTATAATCACATACCAGAAAATATTAAATCTTTACACAATAGTCGATTCAAGTCTCACTTATGAGAAGGAAGGTATTAACTTTTCCAATTTTTTAAAATAAATGTTCTCAGCATCGCATACATGTTTAACATAAATGCTTTTTTGTTACCAGAAATAATTCACCTGTCAACTTAAATCTGAACAAATCCCTAGAAACCAATGGCTTCAATTATTCAGCACCCACGAAGATCATTATTCACGGATACCTCAGCAACATAAACGAAGAAGTATTTATTTTACCCATGACTGGTAAGTTTTCGTAATAGTTATTATTTACATTAGAGTGCGGTAGCTGTGCATTTACATAGCGAGAAATCAGCGCTGTAAATAACCTAATGCACAACATTTGTATATTAGACTTTTAATTAATTCTGGCATCTTTTAAGGCATACTGAAGGTTTATCAAATTAATTATTTTTTAATTGAAGCGTTCTAAATAAAAAACAAACGTATTTATTATCATTTTATTTGATAAGCCATAAAAATGAAAAATACTCATTTTTAAGTTTAGCCTTGGCTGGTGCCAGGTACAACCCTATAGCTTTTTCATATTCTTCGGTAGTGGCGCTCTCATTGGCGTTTCCTTGTGGCCTCTAAAACAATGCCAATTGTATTAGATCATACCATGAATAAAAATCGGTAGACATTATCCAACACCTACTAATACATTTGGAGCATTTACAATAATTGGAGTGGTAGCTACATTCTAATACTTACGATACTTATTTTTACTTTATTTCATAATATTTGAAAACATTCTACGTACCAACAAATAAAACAACACAAGCGTATTCTAACCTCTATTTGAGGTTATGACGCTTATCTACCGAGATGAATCTCTTAAGCAAATCAACTAGCAATTATCTGGTAGATGCAGTAACATATATGATGCATAAAATTCTTACAATTATATTATTAAACGATTTCTTACATAGCGATATTGAGCATTCCAATTATCTTATAAATGCCCATGACATGTTCAAAGTTTTACTTCCTTCGTAGTCACCACAAAAACTAAACACCACCCGCAACAATTATTACCACAGTTACCCTAATCTGCCCTAATCGTATACTATCATTAAACTATAACATGTAACGGACAAACGAATAAAAACGTTGATGATACGCACGTGCGCGTATGCATTCTATATACTAATCCATAAGACGCATAAACAATACTAAATCATATAACACCGGCACCGTAATGAATAGAGTGTTGTGTGACGTTTCGCAATTACAAATATTACAAAAATATAATACAAACGCAGATATTTAATAGAAAAGTTACAGCGCTCAACTTAGATACTAATTAAATCATATTAGATATATATTATCTAATTTAATCTTTAAACTATCATTTTAAATAGGTACATACCTACTTAATATGTATGCATATTTTATCCATTTTATATTATTCTTTCTACGCACCTAATGTACAAAAGCAAAAATTCAATCTTTTTTTTATATGAAATAAATATTCACAGAAATACAAAGCAAAATATTCTTGCAGAGTTATGAAAAATATATTGAGAAAACATTTGCAATAAAATATTATTAATGCTACATAACATATATATTTTTTAAATGTTTTCCTAATATATTTTCTATAATATATTTTATGCATATTATATTAATATAACTAATATTCAAGAAAGATTTAATATTTTTTAAATATTTATAAAATATGAAATAAATATAGTTGGTCACTGGGGGTTAGCCAGTTTTATTGTTGGTGTTTTCCTCTAATTTGTAGCCCTTTTCCTAAAATTATTATTGCTTATTAACTTATTATAGTATCCTAAATCTTAGATGTATTTTCTTTGATTTTATTACTAACTTGGATTTTTGGAACGTCAAAAAATAATCTGAAATATTTTTTGTACATATATAAATGTATTTTTTATGAAGAAAGCATCATCAAGAAAAATACGTTTTCGGCACCTTGCTAATTTTAAAATTCTAATTAAAATCTGTGTAAGGCTTATAATCGACATTTCTTTTAATCCGCATAATAAAGTTATTAAACCACTAATGAATTGATGTACGTTCCATTATGCTCCTTTAAATATTCGAATAACCCACAGGTATTTTATTCAATTATTAATCCATTAGGATGTATAACTTTTACGTCATCCACCATTAAATGTCATTAAAATTAAAATTACTGAAGCCCGTGCATTAGCAAAATATAAATATTGCAATTCTATGCAAAGGGGGAAGTAATTTTGTGCTTTTAAAACATAAATAAAATTAAAATGAGCACAGCATTTGCCACAATTTTGATTTTACCCGTTTTCTGTAGTCAATACTTTTAAATCGATGCAACAGATGGCGTTATACAAATTTAATTACCGTCAGCTTTGACATTATTTTCCGTTGCATTTATATTATCCGTCCTACATACAATAAAGCAATTAGCTGTGCGCTTGAAACGCTCACATGGCTTTTAGGATCACAATAACACAATTTCTGCAAAGTTACAAGTACACTCTGATTATTATATTATTCCGTATCATCAAAATAGGGCCACCATTTCCAAGTTGAAAGGGTTCTGTACTTCTACTATAGTACCCGTTGCATCTCGTCCCGGGAATATTTGCCTCGGTTTCATTTCGCAGCACAACTTTTCGCCATTAACATAAGTGGATTGTAGTCGCAGAACGTTTTACGTTAATTCGATTTCGGCGGAAATTAGAAGCTCGCTATCAAACTGAATTTAAAACTCGCTGCGACGCCACGGCTCTACGTCCTTGGAATGCATAAAATTATTAAAACTTTGTATAAAATACACTGTGCAGAACCCGTGTTTTAATTACGGAGATACTTACGGTACGTAGAAAATACGTTAATTTCCCTGATTTCATGATGTGGATTTTTTTTAATGTTATTCTAAAATTAATAATTAAATTATTCTGTTACGATTTTAGAATGACATAAATCAGTTAGAAATTTAAAATTTAGATTTTACACACGGAAATAAAGATGTAACGAATAAAGAATTACATAATTTAAATTTCCAGATTTAAATGTTACGCAGTTGGTAACTAAAAAGTGTATGTAGAAAGTGGTCACAGGAACTGCGTTTAGCGCCACCTGTTTCTCGTTGCTGTACTAGTTTCTTTTTTGCGCGCAATTTAAATGCTATTCTGACACTGATTGGTACTCTATTAGTAATGAGCGATATTTCACGAACTGTAATTCTTTCACAGTGATTGGAGAATCACGGATCACGACCGTGAGTGGAAAATTCTGAAAGCAGTGATTCGTGATTGCGGTAACGATCAACGGCGAGGCGCGACTGCGCACAGCAAATTAATGATAGCCCGGATAGTCGGAGCTATTGCATCAGTGCACTCGCTCCGCACCCGTACTCGTTCTAAAATCTTAACCGTTCATATAGGTTGTAATAAATCGTTGAGAAAAGCTGACTACCTTTACCCTAACCCGACGAAACTTTTTTTTTTTTTTTTTTTTTTTTTTAGATATCACATAGCCTCAGATATATTCCTTCCGATTATTGAAATCTTTAGATTAAAGAAAGGCTATGTGATATCTAAAAAAAAAAAAAAAGGTCGTTTTTTACAATACTAAAAAGAACTTCCGGTAAGAGCAAGACCTGTAATGAGAAGTATACACGAAACACGATTTGATATCGATGAGTCAATACAGTGATCGCAATCACCGTTTATAATCACCGTGATTTGTAAATCGCTTTCACGACTCACAACGTGATTTAAGAATCACAGTTTCGCTCATCACTATACTCTATACCAAATACAATATAAATATATATACGGACAAAGAATAGTTCCGCTGGCGGACTATAGATGTCCTAGCTAGGCTGATTTTAGAAAAGTGTACGACCAAACAAATATTAAACGTGATCTAACATAATTAAACGTAAGTGGAATTTTCCGTTGCACAAACGCGTAAAAATATAAGATAACCGAAGAGTCGGTACGATACGAATGAAAGTGGTTTAACTGCGCGCGCAGCGAAGTGGTAGAGCGTTCATTCAATGAATTGTCATTTCGCAAAATTATTTATGAAATGAATATTAAAGGAGTCAAAACAAGTAACAGTTTAGTAAATAAAACAAAAACCAAAACACACATATTGGCTCAATGGATTAATATTCGTTTTATAATGAAATTAAAACATATTTTTGTGTTAAAGCGAAGCTATACACACGGAATATTTGCTTTTATTTATTTCGTCAAATGCCTATTAACTTTTTCATAGCACATATTATATCTTATTTACCACTGTTGATTTATTTGCGGTGATAAAATATTTTTGCTTTTAGTGGACTAGTGGACATTTAAAATAATCTTTGTTTCTTGATATATAAATTTATGTTTTTTTTTTTTGCTAATTCTTGTCAATATATCTGCAGTTAACAGCGAAAGAATATTATCTTGCTAAAAACTGAAATAAAAATATCAGAAAACATTAAAAAAGTGTATCTAAAAAATCTATAAATTTTTCTTTTTTTTTAAATTCACTCTCAGAAATACCATGATGTTTGAAAAACATAAGCTCATATTTGTTTCCAAAATTATTGTTTACTGTTTTCATAGGATAGTCGATGGCGTATCGAACAAGAAATTTTTCTTATCATTTTGCTTAAAATGTAACTTAAAACATTACAGTACAAGTTTCAATCGCAGCCCAGTAAACAAAATTCAAAGCTTCTGCAATTATATTTAGTAACTTCAACTTAAAGGTATTCAAATAATCATTAATGTAATACAGAATCGTAGGTAACTTCATGCTTTAATGTTGAAGTTCCTGAAAATAACTGCGGGAAATTTGAATTTGGTTTACAAAATACATACAAAGGGGTCTTTACAAAAAAAATATGCAATATTATTATTATCTGGTTGCACTTTTAAGGTATTTTCCTCAATTTTTTTTTATCAAATTGTACAAGTACAAGTACGCTAGCATCACACATAAGCTTTCGTCGCTCTTGAACTTTTTCTGTTTCGTTGTTTCTAGAATCAATATAGAAAATATAATTGTTGGACATTATATTATTGTATATATCTTATAATGGTTAGATCTGTCAAACCATATATTTGTAATAAAAAAATTATAAAAAATAGAAAAAAAAGGAGAGAATTAGCAGAATTCAAATTTCCTGCATTTACAATTTCTAAAAGATTTTCATTTTTTTTTCGTTCGCTGCTTTTAGGAAATCTCAGATTGCTTTTGGAAATGAGTCATACTACTAGAAAATTTTATAGGTATGCAACCAAGTGCAAATGCAGACTTTTTATAATAAATCATAAAATTGGAATTTTTATAAATCATCAATAAAAATCATCGATTATAGGGTACCGATGTTTAATACGTTAATTAAATAACGGTAAAGTATAAGAGATGAATTCATAAAGAATAACTCTCCAAACATACATTCATCCTTTAAAATAACTTGGATAAATATAAACCGCAAAACTAACACCCTAGCATCCGATTCTCAGAATTCATATCAGGGGGTAGAATTCATATTTGCCGCGATTATTTATAGTTACTGCCAATAGAAATAGATTTCTGAATTACCCACAGCTGTAATACTCAAGTGCTTCCATATCAAGTACATAGTTCGGTTGGTCCACTGTTTATTTTCGTATGTCTCTTGCCCCGCCGCTTTTTAACTGCCCCCGCGAAGAAGCTACAGTGGCGCCGCTCTAAAGTACGCCAGCGGAACTATACGTCTTTGACCATATGTATACTAGTATTATATTTGTCTATACTTATAATTTATAATTATGATTTATTGTTTATTTATTTATTTTTTTATTTATTATGTTTTAGTATATAAAAGAAAAACATGCACTCAGAAAAATACTTGCATTAATCCAACAAATATGAATTGTTTGAAAAAATATGATTGGATTAACAATATTTTTGGTTAATTATTCAAAAAAATAGAAAAAGATATTCAAATCAAACAAAATTTTATTTTTGGAAATTGTGGTTGAATTAACAATAAAATTTTGTTAGAATTATTGTTTCTGATATTTAGAACGCTATTTATTAAATTAATAAAAGAGGTTTGGTTAATCATAACCACTAGAATTGTTATTTCGACAATATACAATTGTATTAATAGCTTAAATTGAACAAAAACTATTTTTAAATTAAACAAAATATATGATTGAAAATAAACAATTGTTGAGTTAAACAAAAAAATGCAACAAACTGTTTTTTGTTGATTCAACAAAAGAGCATGTTTGACTACATACAACAAAAAATTATAGTAGATCCAAACAAGTTTTGGTTAAATTAACACAAGTATTTTTCTGAGTGTGATTTTCTGAAATATTTATATCAGTTAAACAGAAATAAAATATATTAGATGTACAGAATACTAATTCCTGAGAATTTATCTATAACATATGGAAACCCAGTAAACTAAATTCAAATTTCCCGCAATTATATTGAGTAACTTCAACTTAAAGGTATTCAAGTAACTATTAATCTAATACAAAATCGTAGGTAATTTCATACTTTAATGTTGAAGTTACTAAAAATAATTATTTGGGGAAATTTGAATTTGGTTCACTGGGAATGTACAAATATAATATACTTATTTGTTGCAAAATACAAACCTAATTACAAATTAAAAAAAAGGGAACAATATGAACTTAATTATAACATTTTCAGAGACAAATCTAAGAACGGAAACAATAAAAGACTTAAATAGTAAATCAAAATTATAGTACCTAAATAAAATGTATGTATAGAACGTTGGTACTATGAACTGGTCAATAACGCATTATCTAACAATACCGCCTTAAATTTATTTTTAAGAATTTTCATTTTTGAACTTTTTGGTAACTAAGAAATCATATTTTTCTTCTTTTTATTGGTGCAATTAACTGGTCTCAACATAATATGTACTAGGTAAAGCCTATAAAGTTATTTATTGTCAAATAATGCACTTGTAGCAATAAAATAAAACAAAAATATAATAAATAAATTAAATCTACAAAGTACTGCTTCGAATCTGTGTCATATTATTTTACAGCAAAATAAAATATCCTATAATAAATGATTTCAATAGTAAAACAACTTTTTCACATTCAACTTGCAGTTCCTTGAAGTGCTGTTGCAACAAATATTCCCTAATAGCCAAATTTAAATTTACCGCCACAATTTTTAGTGAATTCAACGTAAAGGCATTAAAATAACTATTAATCTAGTACAAAATGGTGGCTAATTTGGTGTTTCAACGTTGAAGTACTAAGAATGATTGCGGGAAATTTAAATTTGGCTATTAGGGTTGTACTTCAAAATATCAAATATCATTTTCATTACTTTCAATTTTCTGTTCTTTTTAATTTCAAATTAATTTAATTTTAAATTTCGTTTAGCATATTTAGCTACCGGTGAATATAACATCATAGGCATGGACTGGTCCAAACTCTGCGAAAGTGAATATTTCTCCGCCCGGAAAGGTGCCCAAACTGCAGGAAAAACTCTCTTCTATTTCTTACAGTTTTTAGCTAGGGAAGGCGTTAACTATGACGATATTCACCTAATTGGGCATAGTTTGGGAGCCCACGTGGCTGCAATGGGTGCTGACGCCCTCCCAAACGAAAGAATTGGCCGCATAACAGGTAAGTTTTGTCTTTTAAATCTTTCTGGGAGTTCCCAAGCTATTAATAAATCCTTTTTTATAAGATTAGCCATTGTAATCACGCTGTCTTCGTGAAAATGTTAAAAATTGCATCATCACTCACTATCTCAAACGACTCTCAAGCAAAAAAAAGGGAAACAAGATTTGATTTTTCATTAGATATTTCAAGGTCATCAAAACTATCATAGTATACAACCAGCAAGGACGAGCAAGAACTTATCTCTCTGTCTGTAACTGTACCGTCTTTGTATAAAAGAAATAGGTGTTCTTTGAGCAATTACATTGATATACATATATCCAATGTTTTTTTTTTTTTCTGTCAAGGTAATTGACTTGGATAAAAGATTTTTTTTGAAAGAAATGTTTTGGTAAAACAATAACGTCAATCCTAAGTTAATATATTTAAAGCAAATACATTTTTGCTACTGGGTTCCGGCTTTTGCAAAGCCGATCTTGGGTGTAGAAGAGCGGTTGGATCGTAATAATTGATACGAACACAAATTTTTGGATAAAACTACATATTTAAATAAAATTTACTATACTAAACTACAAGATATGATATAAATAATATCAGAATTACAGAAGATTTAAGTTTTAGGAGTTACGTAATTTGATAAAACGTTTTTTCAAGTTATGCTAAACTAATATTTACACTAGAGCAGGTCGATCAGCTGTTTATTCTGTAGGTCAAGGTTGAAAGCAAAATAACACTGCACTAGGTTTGATTTATTTTACCTTTATTTTTTGCTTAGATTAAGATGCAGAAACTAAAAACAATGTTGAAAATGACATAAATAAAATTAACTAACATGCTTAAATTTACAGTAAAGTTTGTAGGTATTGAAAAGATTATATTTATCAAATTCTCCTAACTTATTAATTCCGAACTAATAATAAAAATAATAAAATCGATATAGTCTATTCCTGGCTAAAGTTCTGATGCGTTGGGAAAAGTAAAAAATGATAAAAATAAACACTTAGCTGAATTTTAGAAGGTAGACTCGTAGGATCCAAAAAAAATGGCTGGTGTTCTGGGATATCACGCTGTTGTTAGTCGAATCTCTTCGGTAAAATAATACACGCTCTCCTTGCGCTGGTATTTGGATTTCACAGAACATGAACGGTATTTGGAGAAAAAATCTCGTTCTAACTAGGTAGTTTGGTAATATAGCGTAATAGTTTCGAGAACCCAAAATGGCGACTACGTAATACCGGCTAGCGCGACTAAACAAAAATCGTTGCACTCTTTGCAGGAACAATATTTCAACGGAATTTTTCCTGGCAATCCAGGTAAACAAAAACACGAAACGTTTTTAAACGATATTCCCCGCGCGAAAGATCCTGCCATGATAACAGTAAAAATTAAAATTTTCACGAAGCGAAGGGCTGTTAAACGGCTGGTTTCGTACCCGTCCCAAGCGAACTGGAGCGGACGGAAACGGACTTCCAACGTGAATCAAATCAGTGTTGATGAACCAAAAAAAAAACTTAATTAACCCTAGAAAATGTGATTATTAATGAGATGAATATTCAAGCAATACAAAAAACGTTCAGATGACTGTAAAATTACGACAAACGATTAACATATTACGACTAATAAAAAAAAAGGTTTAATAAAAATGAAGTGGAAGTACCAATAATTGAGACCAGATGGCGTCACCAGATCGAAATTAAAATAAGAAAATGCAAAGACTAGAATTATTATCTGGTTGAAACAAAGTTAAAATCAATCTGAAAACTGCAAACTAATACGAAAAAGGTTTCTATAAAAACTAACTATAAATGAGGCGATCGGTCATAAATCCCCGGCAACAATTCTTGTGCGAAATAATCCTTTTCAAAGATACATCTATTTCCTTTAAGAGAAAGAATATTTTTTCGAAGTGTACCAACTTAATTGTAAATAATTACAGAAGCATGTAAAAACATCTAATAGAAACGGATGCAAAATTTTATCTGGGGAATACAGAATTAAATACGAAATTAGATCCCCCCTGATAATGTATATTAATCAGCGTGACTTAATACCTTGTCTTACGAACGTGGTAAATATTTATGTTTTATCTTGTTTTATTTACTAAGGTTTAGATCCAGCCGGCCCTGGGTACGGAGACGTAGCACATAACTTACGCCTTGATCCGGGAGACGCAAAATTGGTTGACGTAATTCATACTTATATGAGGGTCTTGAGCTTAGCCGAACCGCTGGGTCATTTGGACTTCTATCCCAACGGCGGCAGGTACCAACCTGGATGCCCCGAAATTTACGAGATCTGTAGGTATCCTTATATTTATATATTTGTTTTTATTTTCAATTTCAAAGACGAACGTTCCGTTGTTTTATATGTTAATGTTTTGAGAAATGAACTTATGAAAAAAAAAATTAGATATATTTGTGTCGAAAATTGTTTTAAAACTATTAGAAATATCAGTTTATACAAATATTTTGTATGATTAAACCATCAATTGTAAAATAATTCAACTTTCTTATGGCGCCACCTCTGAACTACAAGTTGAATTAACGTTCGTTGGAAAAGGTTGCTATAATAGATCCCTGTAAGTTAAGAAGTATTTAAATTTCTTTTGTGAAAATGGAAAATGACAAAATTTAGTGTCAGTTAAGAATTTTCTTTTACCCTTCGTTTCGTTAGCAATTGAAAACGTAAATTTGAATAATTGTAAGTAATTACAAATTGCAATGTATGTAGTGACATCTCTCAATAAAAAATTTAACTAACCTCATTTTGAAATAATCGATAAAAAAGATTTCTTCAAATTTAACTTTATTCTTAATTTATAATTTTTATATAAACACTTTCATCAAATACACATTTTCACTAATTATCCTTGAACAACAAAATAGTACTTACATGTAATAGATTCTGCTTAGGTATTGTGAAAATTTTAAATGTCATCAATAATATTTTTTTTTTTACATATTTGTAGGGAAAGTTGCTGAAAGCGTGCAATGTAATCACGGTAGAGCCTATCTATATTTCGTTGAATCAATTCTTAACGAAAAAGCATTTAGAAGCAGACGCTGCCAGACCGTTGAAAACGCAATTAACGCCCGTTGTTTTGAAGATTCCGACGTTTATATGGGAAATGAAAATACTTACAGGTATTCAAATAAAAGAAAAATAACTCGTTATTAATAATATATAATTCCACTTGTACATGTTCCTATTTCAGCAATGGTATTTATTACGTGAGAACAAGAGCTCAATATCCATTTTCTTTGTAATAGCTGTTATATATCTAATATATCACTCGTATTGTTATTACTTATTAACTAGTTTTATTTGCTGTTATTGTAAATGAATTTTGAGTTTGTGTATTGAATATTGAATAAACTATGAAGAAGAAACATTCTCCCTGTTATTTATTGATTTACCTTTCCCCTCACAAATAGCACAAATTTTTAAAAATAAAATACGGAAAAAGCTTTAAAATTAAGGGAAAAATCGTTAAAATGCATTTAAAAATTTAAATTTGCCGCTTAATTTTAAAATTTTAGTATTGTTTTAGAGCTAGTATTTTTATTTGTTAAGGCCGTTTTACACCTAGCTATTTATTGCGCAATTTATTGGCCAATTTATAATTTTACGTGTATAACACGTATTTAATCCATGTTATACACGTAAAATTTTTAATTAGCCAATAAATTGCACAATAAATAACTAGGTGTAAAACGGCCCTTAGGCTATGATTTGAGTCATTTTATTTATGTGAAAATATATAAATTCACCGCAAATATAAGAAAAAATATTTTAAAGCAACAGTTTTCTTCAGTCAACATTCAATATTGTGATTAATCGATCTCATAACTAGATGGCAGCTCAATCGTTTGTAACTGTCATTTGTGTATTATCGAAAATCTTCAAATCATCAAAAATCGCTGTCAAAAAATTGATCAAAATTAGCGAAAATAACCGGGCGGTAACACGAGTTGAAGTCGATACCCCTATGTGAAACGTGTGATTCGTTTTCCGTGTGAAATATTTTAATTCAGGGTAGGATCGCGCGATGGAGGTATTCACTCCTTATTTGTCCCAAATTAAGATACCCGGTAAAAACGACAAGGTATATAAGGACGAATGCGTTTTCAGTTTCGATACTCCGGTAAGCTAGAAAAAAATCTAATTTTATTTCTCACAATATGCACATATTAACGGGGTGTATTGTATTTAATTTGTTTAGGAAACAGAAACTGGTTTGTATGTAAGCTTGTCGAGTTTCTTGGGTTTTGGTAAGGAGTATGTGAAAGATTATTTTCTAAAAACTGGTTACGGAGTGTTTTTGCATATCCGCAGGGAAAAGCATGAGGTGAATATGTTTAAATGTAAAAGCGGCAACTGTGTTGTCAAATAAATTACTTTGTGTGCATTAAGATCCCCTCACCTTCACAAGGTGACGGTCCCGAGAAGAAAATCACTAGATTAGCAATCGGTGTTGAGGGCGGATTTGATCCAGGCAGCAGCAAGAAGTATGAGTATGTAGAATTCTTTAGTGTGATTGTGATGCCGAATTTCACTACGTTCTCATGGCCGAATACCAATTTGCCAGAAGTCGTGAGTATATTTATTATTTTTTGAAAAGCTGTAGATATTGACTGGTTTGTGCATTTGTTATATTTACTTCCTCATAACCTACAAATCCTATCAGATGAAGATTAGGCCGTTAGCTCGAATTTTTGTAATTTTTAGGTATATGGTGGTAGAATGATCCCAAAAATGCTACATCTTTCTTTTTCAGCCGTAAAAATACGTTTTATAAATTTTTGTGACGAATGAGTTTTTAGGTTATGCTACCATAAGATGTTTTAAAATTTTAATGATTTCACTTTTATCAACCAATAACTATTAGAAATAAGTGCTTAATGGGTCAAATGATCGGTATTGTTGAGATTAGAAGGGTTAATTGAAGAGTTGAAGTGCCTATTACAGAATTTAAGGGGAAGTCATGCGACATAACCTAAAAATTACACTTTTTTTTGTTTAAATAAGTGTATAAAATGTGGTTTCTCATGAAGAAATAGCTGCACTATTGTGATTTTGGAATCATTTGACATCATTTATCCAAAAATTACGGAAATGAAGTGGAAATGGAAAATCTTGTGTATTATTTCAATATTTATTCTATAATATGATAAAAAAATCTACGAAAAGAAGAAAAACTCTACATTTCTTTCACTACAGATTAAACAATCTATAACTGCTGTGTTAGAAGTACAATCTGCGGCTACGTTAGCAGAATTGGAATCGTTAACAGGAACTTGGGATGGTGAAGTTCGTATCGTCACCAAACATGCAGATAATTTACCTCAATTTGATAACGGAAAGAAGATCCCACCGTCCGGATGGCGTTGCGAAAAGTGTGATAAAACCGAGAATCTGTGGTTGAACTTAACTGACGGCTCAATATTGTGTGGACGCAAGTTTTTCGATGGTTCCGGCGGGAACAATCATGCAGTCGAGCATTATTCTGTGACTGGTTATCCGTTAGCTGTTAAATTGGGCACGATTACCAAAGACGGTAAAGCTGACATCTTCAGCTATACCGAAGATGATTTAGTCGAAGATCCAAAGTTAGGCGAGCATTTAGCTCATTGGGGTAAGTTGATATATTTACTACTAAGATTCATTACTTAATAATCATTTGAGGATCGAATATGTTTTTTTTTTGTTTACTTCGCATTGGAATTTAGGAGAATCTGAATTTAAAATAATTAATTTGTCAAAATGATTTTGTTATGATTTCTTTTGTATGTAATATAACAATTAATTTATGTACATAGTGGGTAATTTGGTTTGTGTTGGCAATAGCTATTGTTTTTAGAATTATAAATTAGAAAAGGACTGGTATGGATATAGCTTAAAATTGTTTTTTGTCTTTGACCTTAGGATTTACGTATGTAAAATTGATAGAATATAATAGGGTTGGATCCTTCAACAACTTATACAAAAAACGACTTACTGTACTTCATTTTTGTGTTACACTTTGACAAATGCCTAAAACAATTCAACATTTGGGTTTCATATTTGTGAGTTAAATCAATTCAAAAAATGATAAATTTTAAAGTATGTCCTAAGACGTCACAAGACTGACAACTTTTCAAAGTTTTATTCGGCAGGGCCAGAAAAAAAATTGAATTTGAAAAAGAAAACATCTATTTTTAAAGATTTGTAACTTCAAGAGATTTTTTTTTAAATCCTATCAAGCTATCAATCACCTTTAGATATCAAATAACATGTACCGAAAATTTGAATCGATTTGATCGAGTGGTTTTCAAAAAATAGGAACATAAAGAATACAGTTTTTCATAGTAAATAACAATGAGCACCGATTCTCTTAATAGCTTTTGGTTAGTATTTGAGTGACATTTAGTATGATTATTTAATGATTTCGTGATATTACAATACCTTGGGGGCAATTATTAAGTATTAGGGAAATAGTTTGGAAAAATGCTAAAGTAAGTTTTATAAGACTATTGTTGTTATTACAAATTAAATAGGTTATTTTACACAGACAACTTACATTAGATTCTGAATTTGAAACAATTACTGACCAAAATTTACCATTTATTGAAGATATTATGATTATAGAACATTTTTCCAACAAATCTAGATTTTAGGGGTATGTCTTTCAAAAGCACCACGGACTATACACATAATTCCAATCAAACTCAATGTCATAATTAAACATTTGACACACTTAAATGGTTTTTGGTTAGTGTTTAAGTGACATTTAGTATGATCATTTAATAATTGCGTGATATTACAATACATTGAGCAATTATTAAGTGTTAACAAGTCTGCAAAATGCTAAACTAAAGTTTTATAAGACTATTGTTGTTTGTATACAAAATCAAATAGATCATTTTATACAGGCAACTTACATTAAGTCTGTATTTGAATTAGTTACTGACCAAAATTTACTACTGCTTGATGACGTTATGATTATATAATACTTTTTCAATAAATCTCGATTTCAGGGATGATATCTTTCTAAAAACAACACTGACTATGAACCTAATTCCAGTCAAACACAATGTCACAATTGAGAATTTGACACATTAACTGACAGCGGAGATGGAGACCTATTAAGTTTGTTCGCGTCGCATGAACTATTTGTACTTTTATGCACTTTAAGAACTTTTGTGTGCAAAAGTGCATAATAGTGCAATTAGTTCATGCGACGCGAACAAACTTATTGTACAATCGCCAAACCGCTAACTATTTTTTTATTGGCCCAAAACAGAATCTTAACTAATTCTTTATTGGGGCGGAACAATTGTGACTTTGTACTAAAATTTTTCAAAAATGTACATTTTCAAACTTCTTTTCCTTTAAAAATACTAATCTCATAAAGAAAAAACCTGTAAATTCGTTGTAATTTGAAACTTTTCTTTTGAATAAAAAAAAAATTCGTTCCCGACCCTATTATTAAAGTTATGTTCGTTTGTAAAATTCAGAATTAATACATAACAAAAAAATGACGTCACAAAACAAATTAGAATTCTTCACGAACGTGCTTGACACTTTGACACAAACGAACAGAATGAGGAGAAAATCTAACCTCAGATTTGATACCAACAACAACAAATAAATTATTTTAACTGTTCACTTGTCATTTACTATTTTAATAATAATGTACCTACTAAAATATTTTCCGTGTGACTTATCAATCCAATAAGTGTAATGGATGCCGATCGCCCACCGATTACCGATGGATGCGTTTATGCTCTTTTTAGAGGTTAGGTATGTCAAGTTCTTGTACAATTCTATCTACACCTCCTCTTGAGAAAGTGTAAAAATTACTTGTCCTGAACAAGTTCACAGTTTACAAACGAACATCGAATTACTTGTGCTGAACTTACAAACGAACACTTTTAGTGTAAATCGAGCAGTTCAAACGGTTCTGAACGGACAAAGGAACACAACTTAAATAATCATACTTGTCACTTATAACCTAACCAAAAACTATTAAATGATACCTGACATATGTGACACTGGGGAAACGCAGAAATCCTCAGTTTTTTATTGGCAAAACAGTTGTGACGTCTCAGGACATAATTTGAATTTTTTTCAATTGGTTTTACTAAATATTATACCAGTATACATATGGTCAAAGAAATGTTCCATTGGCGAAATATAGATGGCACCACCAGCATTTTCTATTGTTATGCATTTGTAGCTGGGGGAGGACACTTAATGCTACACATATTATTGATCCATTTAGTGCTTATTTTCTTTGCTAAATTTCGTCATTGGTCAACTACATGACTTTGTTATCTTGGTTGCCTACCTAAAACGCCCCCTCCATTCGCATTTAATTAATAATAATAATAATAGCATATTTCGTTTGTTAAAGCGAAACAGCGTTAACTTCGTCAGTCAGTAAATGTATAACAAATAAAATAATACATAAAATTAGTGTATGACATGTACATTTAACACTTTAGACAATTATTTTTTTATATAATAATAATTTAATAATAATGATAATGCTCCATGCATATATAAATATGTGGGCAAAGTCAATACACAAAAAATTACAATAGAAACAGAACAGTACAGGATACATGAATTAAAATATTCGTCAAGAGAATATATATACATCTTTCCAATAGGAAATGCTCTAACACTGTACTTAAATTGATTGCAATTTATAATCTCTTTAAATCTTTTGAGGCAATGCGTTGAATATTTTTAAACCCAAAACATTAGGACTGTTTTTAGTTAAATTTAAACAAAAAATAGGAATATGAAAATTATGTTTAAACCTAGTATCATACGTGTGGACATCATTGTTGCACAGAAATTCCCATTTATTTTTGTGAATATATTTTAAAAGTTCATATATATGCATTGGCAGGCATTGGCATGATATTCCATTTTCCAAAGTAAGGTTTAAACATGATTCCCTAGAGTTAATTGCAGCCATGCAACGAATAATACGTTTCTGGGCCAAAAACACGCTTCGCGCGGCTGGTATTAACGCACTTACGGACTACTTAAAATCTATTAAATAAAATAAAATTAAAACACTCACTACTTACTATTAAAAATCACTTATTAATTAAATCACTTAATTACTAATGTCTTAATGTAAACGATTTATTTGTACCGATATTTATATCACACGTACTAATTTACTCGTATTTATTTCCACTAGCTATTTGCTTATCTGCTCAATTCAACTCATATCCAGTGACTGACTGCTGGCCAATCCCCACGCATTATTTATATCTGGCGCGAAATTACGAGATTTTTCGTCACATCTAGGGCGTCCTTCTAGATTCAGGAGAATAATCACGAATCTTCGACTCGGTACTGCCCTCTGTCGTTCCTCTTTGGAACCTCGTACGTAGGCCTTTCTTCCGCTATGCTAGCGCCATCTAGGGGCGTCTATCGAAACCGCCAATTTAAAAATTGACACTCGTCACAGTATGATAGTCCGCTGTGGATATTAGCATAATAAAATAATAATAAAGATTTAAGATCAATTATAGCCCTAAGATTGCGTATTTGGTAACAGCTAGAATTTAATTTGCTTATAATTTTTTTGGCAATGAGTACTCCAAGATAATGTCTCATCCGTATATAGTCATGCCAAAAAAATTGATTTTATTAACTCATTCAATTTCATTATTTCGTGAAGATATATTAAAATCAAGTTGCGTTTTATTTTGAATAGTATTGAAAATTACATATTTTGTTTTAATACCATTTAAATACAGTTTGTTGTTAGTGAACCATGTTGTCATATCTTTCAAAGCTGCATTCGACTGATTTTCCATTTCTAAGATATTTTTACTTGATACAATATCATCAGTATACATAATTTTTTAACAATTAACTAGAAAGTCAACGATGTCATTTATAAAAATTAAGAAAAGTACAGGACCCAAAACACTAGCTTGCGGCACTCCTCTTTCAACAGGTAAAACAAAAGATTTAAAATTATTCATGCAGCAATCTGTTTTATGCCGAATTATTAACATAGTATACATAAATACAATATGAAAATAGATAAAACTCCTATTATCGCTTCTTATTCTCCTTCTTAGGGATAAATATAGCCAATATGGAGAAAACTGAGAAATCAATGGTCGAACTGGAACTAGAACTCAATCAGAAATCAGAATGGTTCACCTTACAAGAAAGCGGCGGCTCCTTGAGACCAATAAGCGGGCCCGGATATACAGGAATGGCCAACTTAGGCAACTCCTGCTACCTAAACAGCGTAATACAAATGATGTTCATCGTCCCAGACTTTATTAGGAAGTACTTCGAAAACGCCGGCACATTTTTCGAGAAAACCGAAGATCCCCCCAACGATTTTAACGCGCAAATGTAATTTACTGTTTATTTAATTCTCGCCTAAGATAACCTTCATCTCTTGATCCAGGGCCAAATTAGGTGTGGGCTTGTGGTCCGGGAAATATTCGCAAACGGCGCCGGACGTAGAGCAGCCCGGGATATCGCCGATCATGTTTAAGACTTTAGTCGGTAGAGGACACCCCGCGTTCTCCTCTAAACATCAACAGGACGCGCAGGAATTCTTCTTGTATATGTTGTCGTTGCTGGAGCAGAATAACCACAATCAGGACAATCCGGGGCACGCGTTCAAGTTCAAGGTGGAGGAGAGGGTGCAGTGTGGCGCTAGTAAGAAGGTTAAATATTCGCACCGATCCGATTACTGTTTGTCTTTGAATATACCGTTGGAAGCGGTCTGCAATAAGGAAGAGGTTAGTTAGTATTATTTGATGCTAAATTGAGGGCACGAAAATGATGAGGATGTATTAACGAATTAATGTATTCCTGCTAATTACTATAATAAAATTTTATACAGTAAAACCTGTTTAAAGCGGCCATCTGAGGTAACGGACAGCTTTAAAGTTCTCCAAACCGACCATAAGGAAATTCCCATATACGAATACCTGTTATTTACGGCTATAACACAACCTCGGCCAAACAAAACCAAATTTTTACGTTTACGGCCTATCTTCATAGAAATTTCTCTGCCGACATCAGCCGAACTATTTACGATGTATCTTTATTGAATTAAACTTGCAGAATGAATGGGACCTCAGTCCTGAACGTGTGCATGTTTAGTTTTTCGTACACATGTGTTTTTTATGTAATATTTACTTTAATTATTAAAATAACGAAGGAAATCTTAAAAAACCAATTACATACTATGTATTTTTATTTGTAAGACGAAAAAACCTGACAATCTAGGCCCCTTTTTATATAACGGCCAATATGGTTTCTTTTTGGGTGGCCGTTATTGACAGGATTTACGTGTATATACTAGTTAATTAACACAAATACATTAATTCGTTAATGATTTCATACTGTAAGAAGCTTGCAATTCTTGTATGATGACGATGTATATATTTTGTTGTAGGTGGCCGCTTACGAAGCGCGTAAACAAGAGGCAGAAGCTCAGGGTAAAAGGCTGGATTCTGAATCGATAGTCAGGCCGAAGATTAAGCTGTTCTCTTGCTTGGAAGTGTTTACGCAGTCTGAGGTTGTCGAACAGTTCTTTAGCACTGCCGTTAATAGTAAAACTACTGCTAGAAAGTAAGTATAA
Organism: Protaetia brevitarsis; assembly: GCA_004143645.1. Taxonomy (NCBI): domain Eukaryota; kingdom Metazoa; phylum Arthropoda; class Insecta; order Coleoptera; family Scarabaeidae; genus Protaetia; species Protaetia brevitarsis. The sequence continues at coordinate 20,624 of RXPK01002469.1, forward strand.
AGTGTTTTTTTTTTAAATATATAATTACTTAACTTATGCTAATTTTTATTTTTGTTACATTTTGTTTAATTATTTTTCCTTGAAAATAAAAAAAATTAAAAGAAAATCATACATTTTCTTAATTTTTTATATATATTCGTTATTTTTCTGCAAATTTTTCTCTTGTTTAAATAGAAGGCATTTTCTTTTTTTTTTTTTTGAAAATTATAAAAAATAATTTATTGAGCCTCCAATTGCTTCTTTTGAATTAAATCAAGAATGAAAATCTTGATTATAACAGCTTTCTGATTCCCCTAACGAATAGAAATAAAGCGATAATCTTTAAAATAATGGAAAATATTATTAGTAATAGTCCAATTTATGTTAGTTTTTATTTTCTAACATTTTTATTTAAAGGGAATTATTTTTTTTTTAAATTATAAGAATGAATTTATTGAGCCTGCCATTTTTTTTTAAATAAACAATTGAAACAACAGAGAAAATAATGAAATAATGAAAGTATAGTTGACAGATATTTCTCGATTTTTTTTTTAAATGTATTATTATTTTAGTTGAATTTATGACGATAAATATTTTCTAATATATATTTTTTTTTTGTAATTTGAATGGGGGCGGCAAAATTATAAAAATTAATTTTTGTCAATGAATAATAGAAAGAGTGCAGGAAGTATTAAATATATATATATGTATAAATATAGAATTGGCACAGATTTTTATCAATTTTTTTAAATATTTTTTTTTCATTATTATTTTTAGGTCGACTAGTTTTTTTAAATATTTAAATGGGAAGGTATTTTTATTATTTTTTGAACAGAATGAATCTGTTGAGCCAATAATTTTTTTTTTATTTTCTTAAATCAGTAATAAAAATAATGCTGAAAATATTATAATAAAAGTATAAACATAATAGCTACAAATTTTTTATTTATATTATATTTTTATTACTGTTTTTGGTAACATTTATGCTAACTTTTATTTCTCTAAATTATTTATCTTTATTTATTATTTAATTACAATGCTATTTCTAAAATAACGAAAATATTAAAAAAAAATTAGATATGATGGATACATTTTTTAAATAATATTTTAAATATATTCTCTATATATACTACAATTTTAGACAATTTTAGGTTGATATTTTTTTTACTATGAAATTAACAAAGTTTCTAAACAGGTTTACGTTCATCCACCACGAATGGAACAGCGTTTTTAGTTTTTTGTTTTTTTTAATTTAGAACAAAAACAATGCAATATTTTTTTTTAATAAAGATATAATTGGCACACATTGTTTAAATATTTTGGTAAATATATTTTGTGCACATATTTTTTTTTTTTTTTTGATTGTAAAAATATATTTATAATATATTTAGTTGCATTTATGATGGTTTTAATTATTTATTTTATTTATTTTTTTTAGTTATATGAGAAAATTAAAAGAAAAACATAATGAATTTATTGGGTCTGTTAATTATTTTTTTTTTTTTTTAATAGAAAATATTGAAAGAAATAATGACATACACATATTCATAGCGGGCAGATATTTTTAATTTTTTTTTTAATATTGTAACATTTTCGGGATTTAAATCACTAAACACAGGCAATATATTTAATAAAAAGTATTTATTTCAACACTTAAAAGTCTACAATAAATTAAAAACACTAATTCTCTTAATTACTAATATTTATATTAACATATTTATTTATATTCACCAATTTATCAGAAAATATTAAAAAAAAAAAAACACCAATTATGACGGATAGATTTTTTTTATTCTAAATATATTCTTTATATAAATATAATTTTTCATTGAATTTATGCTAATTCAAATTTTTCTGACACCTAAAATAATATATAAAAAGAAAAACGAAACATAAGGTCCTAAAATCAGTTTTGCATATAGATTCGACACGATTGAAGACCTATATTTATTTTTCTGATTAATTATATTAAATACATATTCAACATTGGAGACTTACTGCTTATTGGATTTCCCATTTGTTTTTATTATTTAATCTATCTAACAGGTTTATGGCCAGCTGTCACGAGTGTCTTAAACTATGATCTTATCTTTTCCAAACGAGAAAACAAAATGGTGACTCTGTCTACTTTTATTCGAATTATTCCACAAAATATCTCCTCATCAGACATTTTCACATCAAATAGAATTATAATATAATAATATATAAGAGTCCATTTTGTTCTACAATGACGCATGTTTGTCACAATAATTTTTCTCCTAGAACAACTCGCATGGCAACCTTCCCAGACTATCTCTTCATACAATTAAAAAAATTCACGTTGAGAGAAGACTGGGTTCCCATCAAGCTAGACGTGGCGCTAGATATGCCAGACGTCCTCGATTTATCAGCTTTAAGGGCCAGTGGCCCGCAACCGGACGAAGAACCACTGCCAGAATTGGTAGGTAATCCCCCACCACTAGTAATGGACCAAGCTGTACTAAACGAACTAGCCGATATGGGTAAAAAAAAAACGAAATAAATCTTCGTTGATTAAATCTTTCCAACATTTCTCCTATTCAATAAATTCAGGTTTTCCACCGGAAGCGTGTAAGAGAGCTGTATTTTTCACGCAAAATTCCGGATTGGAAACCGCGACCGCTTGGATAATGGAACACATCACCGATTCCAACTTCGCCGATCCTTTCATACCTCCCGGGACGGAAAGTGCTACATTTACGCCGAATCCAGACGCGGTTCCTATGATTATGGGCATGGGTTTTACCCAGGAACAGGCGTATAAAGCGTTAAAAGCTACCGATAACAACATCGAGAGGGCTATCGATTGGATATTCTCCCACCAGGAGGAGCTCGCCGATACTTCCACCTCACAAGCGCCTGAGTATCGCGACGGTGATAGCAGTAAGTCTATTTAAACCAGATTCTCTTTTTCTTTATTACAAATATATTTCTTCCCATGTGTAGTTCTATAACAAAAAAAAAAAAACGTTCATGACGGCGAGTAGGCAACCAGTCAATATTACTCATTTTGACGTTAAACGTCAAACATCAAATGACTGGTATAACTGGTTGCCTACACGTCAGTCATCAATGTATTGATAATTCCGGTATGTTTGTTTCTATTGTTCGGGCTGACGTTTTAAAGTTGGTTCACGTTTTGCAGAATATAAATTGGTCGCGTTCATTTCGCATATGGGTTCCTCCACGATGGTCGGACACTACGTTGTGCATATTTTGAAGGAGGGTCGTTGGGTGATTTTCAACGATAATAAGGTGGCGCTCTCTGAGAATCCGCCGAAAGAATTAGGTTACCTTTATTTATACGAGAGATTATAATGTGCCGATGAAATTAATTGCTATTACAAATTTTATATAATAAAAATAAATAAATGTGTAAAATTTTGTGTTTTATTTATATATTGTACCGTGTACAAATCTCTTAAATATTTTATTTTTGTTCCTTCGTTGATTGTTGGGTATACCAGAAAACATCAGTCTGTTATGAATCAGCTGGTCCACAATAACACTGTCTTATTGAATAAAACACACGTGCTTAACTACGCTTATTAAAATGGAGGTTTAATGTGAGAAGCGGGTAGACAAAAGATTCAGATTTTACCTTAAGACAAATAACGGTCGAGAAAACACTTATCTAATGCCATGTACAGCGAAAGTACAACCCTAAAATGTTGGACAACAGAATGATTCTGCCTTTAACTTCCCTCGGAAGGTATATTTACAACATTGAAAAGCCGGGATCGGTGAAAATAAGCTAGGATCACTGTGTTATTTAATAAAACGCATTTGCTTAACTACGTTTATTGAAATGGAGGTTTAATGTGAGAAACGAGTAGACAAAAGATTCAGATTTTATCTTAAGACAAGTAACGGTCGAGAATACACTTATCTAACGCCATATACAGCGGAAGTACAACCCTAAAATGTCGGACAACAGAATGATTCAGCCTTTAACTTCTCTCGGAAGGTATATTTACAACATTGAAAAGCCGGGATCGGTAAAGATAGGCTATGATCACTAGTTTATTTAATCAAATACACTTGCTTAACTACTGCTGTGTACTGAAGGTACAAAAGAAAATGCAAAATGAAAATTAAGTTAGCTAGCTCAACGGATAAAAAATTAAAAGGGCGCAAAAGAACAATTAAACTCAGGTTGCCCTCGCAAATTCCAACTAATCACGAAAAGTAAAATGTGGGTGAAAGAAATCTGACTTTCTTTAATCCCCAAAAATGAAAAGGTCTAATCAAAAATAAAAGAACACAATTTAGAATGACGTTAATTAACAAACAAGAATTTATTATATAAAAAAAAGAAGAAAAACATTAAGTTACAAATTGCAGGAAAAAAAACCATGAACATGGGGCTCTGGCCGAAATAAAAAACTGCATTAGATTCTAAATTACAAAAGGACAATGCTAAAAATCCTTTATCAAAGCAAAAAGGGAAAATAGTTCAGGAAGATAGTTCTTTTTTATAACAAATCAATCCACGTGGTTTCAAAATTAAAACAAACTAAATTAAACGTGGACAAAAGTGAATTTACAAAAGAAAAACTTACATACAAGCACAAAGCTTCTCTCCACCCAACCCGAGGTGATTAACAATTAATTACAAAACAGAAAAATTTAAAAAACGAAAAATTAACTCTTAACTAATCTAGCTATCTTCCTGCACAAAATAATAAAAGATCTTATATCTAAATTGTGTACACAAGAATATAATACCAATTATTGTAGAGCGAGTTCCTTGATGGATGAAATAAATCAAAATTAACGAAACAAATCTTTAAATAAAAATTAAATACCAATATGGCAGCTAACAAAATAAATTTACGTCTACTTACACCGGCATCTTGTCAAGGAACTGGCCTCACAGGGTTAAACAATCGCATACATATAAAATTCTACAGCTGCGTGCGCTACGCCTCGCGCAAAGAGATCATAGAAGACAACTTCTACGAAGGACATGAGCTACATCAGCAAATGCTAACAAATTAAAAAAGTGAAATTAATTTAAACAAACTAAACATTTAAATAAATAAATTAAACAATCAAATCAATTAACAAAATCTTATACAAAATAAAATAATTTCAAATTTCTCGCAACATTGACAAAGGCTTATAGAATTAACCAAGAAAATACTGAATTTACGACAACCGGGGTGCCAGACCACAGCACTACGTTTATTAAAATCGAGGTTTAGTGCGAGACGCGGTTTTACAAGAGATTCGGATTTTATCTTAAGACAAGTAATGGTCGAGAAATCACTTATCCAACCCCATGTATAGCGGAAATACAGCCCGAAAACATCGGGCAACAGAATAATTCTGCCTTTAACTTCTCTAGGAAGGTATATTTACAACATTGAAAAGCCGGGATCGGTAAAGATAGTCTATGATCACTGTCTTATTTAATCAAACTCACTTGCTTAACTACGTTTATTAAAATGGAGGTTTAATGTGAGAAACGGGTAGACAAGAGATTCAGATTTTATCTTAAGACAAGTAATGGTCGAGAAATCACTTATCCAACCCCACGTATAGCGGAAATACAGCCCGAAAACATCTGGCAACAGAATAATTCTGCCTTTAACTTCTCTAGGAAGGTTATTTTACAACATTGAAAAAGCGGGATCGGTAAAGATAGTCTATGATCACTGTCTTATTTAATCAAACTCACTTGCTTAACTACGTTTATTAAAATGGAGGTTTAATGTGAGAAACGGGTAGACAAGAGATTCAGATTTTATCTTAAGACAAGTAATGGTCGAGAAATCACTTATCCAACCCCATGTATAGCGGAAATACAGTCCGAAAACATCTGGCAACAGAATAATTCTGCCTTTAACTTCTCTAGGAAGGTATATTTACAACATTGAAAAGCCGGGATCGGTAAAGATAGGCTATGATCACTGTCTTATTTAATCAAACTCACTTGCTTACTACGTTTATATAAAATGGAGGTTTAATGTGAGAAACGGGTAGACAAGAGATTCAGATTTTATCTTAAGACAAGTAATGGTCGAGAAATCACTTATCCAACCCCATGTATAGCGGAAATACAGCCCGAAAACATCGGGCAACAGAATAATTCTGCCTTTAACTTCTCTAGGAAGGTATATTTACAACATTGAAAAGCCGGGATCGGTAAAGATAGGCTATGATCACTGTCTTATTTAATCAAACTCACTTGCTTAACTACGTTTATTAAAATGGAGGTTTAATGTGAGAAACGGGTAGACAAGAGATTCAGATTTTATCTTAAGACAAGTAATGGTCGAGAAATCACTTATCCAACCCCATGTATAGCGGAAATACAGCCCGAAAACATCGGGCAACAGAATAATTCTGCCTTTAACTTCGCTTGGAAGGTATATTTATCACATTGAAAAGCCGGGATCGGTAAAGATAGGCTATGTTTGACTGATTCGTAGATGGTCTTTCGTTGTAGTATGGCTATAATAAACAAACTGACACACAAGTTGGCATGGTATAATCGGATGCAGCGGCAAAACAACAGGAAATGTAGGTGCCGATTTTGGAAATAGCATAACTAACAATCTACGTACAAGAGCAATATAACCATTACATTTGTGGGGAATCCAGAACATCGGCAAATTTGATGTAACATGTTTCTAAAATAGATACAAGGGTTTTCAAATGATAAACTAGACATTGCGCTTAACAAAAAAATGGTAAACTGGGATTATATAACTGGTATAATAAACGTAGAAAAATAAGCTAAAGATTGTAAACTGAAATCGTAATAAATATCTTAAATACTAATTAATAATCTTGCTTTCTTGACCAAATAGGATTATAGTTTTAATAAAATTCTTAAGTTAAGTCATATGTTTAATTCTTCATAATTCAAAACTACATTGTTTCCTAAGGTTTCGAACGGAAATCTGTCTTGTCAAAGGTATCAGTAGTTATTTTACAATTAGTTTACTTTTCGAATGAAAAAGATGTACTTATGTATTTACCTTGGTTTAATGCAAGTAATGACAAGCAGATAATAAACAGTGATGACCATTTTGAGTCGAGATTCTACTTCCTCCTTTGACGCACGTAATTTATAGATGGTAATAAAATGAACAAAAGACAGATATTCGGCCTAAAATAACGAAAGTAGCGTCGGTAATTCTTATGCTCCAACGTTAAAAGTTTCTAAAAGTTATTGCGGGATATTTAAATATGTTTATTAGATATACAGGAAATAAAGGATTTAACACTAATCACCGCCAAACTTATTTTATGCCTATTAACTTATCCTCTAACGTTTTATATTCACTTCCAACGAAAAAAAATTAAACAAATTAGCAGTAAATCTCAATTTATAGATATCAGTTCCGCCGGGTGATTTGGCAAAGTGAATTTATTGATAAGATATTGCTCTCTTTTTATTACTGTATTACTTTAGATAATAAATATAAGTGAGTATTGTGTAGTGGCGTGCTTATAGTCGTACGTATAAAGTGAAACGATAGAAAAATAAAACTGTAAGCATACTTTTATTATGTGCTCTTGTTAAGGATACAGAACTATTAACAGTAAAACTACTCTTCTTTTAAATTATTTTTTTCTTTGAATCGATTTAAAATTTAACTTAATAAATACATTTTCATTAAAGTTAGTTAGCATATGTTTTGTAGGAATTTTTGCTTGGTTTTTTTAGTATTAAAATTTATCAAAATTACAAAACTACCAGTAATTAATTAAGAACAAATTGAACTTATTCCTAAAGCAAAAATTTCAATTGCTATTTTTACTAACTGTATATTAAAGCATGAACATTATTAATTCATTCATGCATATTTTGACACTTTTTTTGCTCAATTAGTGAAAATAATCTGAAAGATTTGAAGTTTCTTTTGCAGTAGGTATTTTTAAGAATTGATTATTGATATTTACATATAAAAAATTACAATGTTTCATCGTTTTAAATATGAGAGTTTTTGTTTTATTTAAAATCAGAATTTTACATAAATTTAATATCACCTTGCGGCTACTTCTTTGATAATGATATATCTATTTCAATTGCAAAATCGACGAAAATAGTTGTATTGTGTAGATGCTCTGTGATAATATAAGTGATTGCGTGTAACAAGTGGTACGTGATAATAATACTTTGTTTTCGCCACCTTATTACAATTCAAATCTCCTAGAAATAATCTATATAAGTAAAAATTTAAATTTCCCGCAAATTTTGCGCCAACATAAAGATATTAAATACCCTATGAACGTGTTCTTCAATATTTTCGTTACTTAAATATAATTAGGTAAAAGTTTATATACTGACCTAACCTGCACTCTTTATTAACTGATTTATTGGTTTTATTAGTTGGTGATTCCAGGTACATATTCACATACGAAACTAAATTGTCAAATTCTATTTTAAATTTATTATTTTTTATTAAGAACCGTTTTACACGTACGAGAATTTTTACATAAATCATAACACTCGAAAATTTTGGTGAGAATTTTTCTAAGCAATTTTATCTCTACACTTTTAGGTCGTTTTACACAGGAATAAGGTTATTTCCATTTGCACTTCTAGTTGTAACCTAAATCTAAACAATTATGATCCATATTTTGCTAGTTTATCGGGTTTAACTGCTATTTATTTAGGATTTCTATGATAACCATAATCAAATAACAATTTAATTTAACAAATGCGCCTGCTTATAACAACAAATATCGTGAAATGATATTCCGGTTAAAATTTATTCCTGTGTAAAATGACCTGAAAGTGTCGCGACAAAATTTCTTAGGAAAATTCTCACCAACATTTTCGAGATAATTTTTGTTATGATTTATGTAAAAATTCTCGTACGTATAAAACGGCTCTAACACTCTCTATTTGAGTAAATTTAAGAATAAATAAACTTCTGCGATTTTATCATTTTTGGTAATGTGATCTCAGAAACTGTATAACTTTTGATTCATGATCACGGCAGCACCAATAAAATAATTAATAATGATAATGTCGTTTTCAAGAAAATAACTTAAAAGAACTTACCCAAGGAGTGGAATAAGATAAGAACAATATACTTTTTTGCCATCTGCTGGAGCGCCCAATTTCGGGATACATACAGCTCCCTCTAAAGATTTCTACGAGTTTTAAATTTTTGTAAATGAACTTGAAAACTGCAACAGATATTTGTTTTTCATTATGGATAATAATTTGAAATGTATTGTATGGTGCGAATGATGCTATAAATTATTTTCGAAAAAAAAAATAATTGGTGGGCAAGAGAAGAAGAGGCGATTATCCCATACCCTCAAGTTGTTTTTTATAATTTATTTTTATGTAAATTGTTACTTGTCTACTAGTTGGAGGTTAAAAATGGTTTGTTTTTTTTTTGGCTTTTTGCAGCTTCTTTTAGAACTATGAAACGGGGGCAAGTCGATTTAAAAAAAAAAATAATAGTTAATAGGGGTGAGCAGATCTCAAAAAAAAAAAAAGATGAATTAAATAGGGGTGAATCGTCTCAAAAAAAATGGGTGATTCCCGAGGGCGACACGATTTTCTAAAAAAAAATTAATTAAATCGGGGTGAACTTATCTCAAAAAAAAAAAAACAGAAAAATTAGTGAGCGACTCGATTTTCCAAAAAAAAAAAAATAATTACATGGGGGTGAGCTGATCTCAAAAAAAAAAAGAGAAATTAGTGACGGCGGCTCGATTTTCCGAAAAAAATTAAATGGTTAGTTGATTTCCAAAAAAAAAATCAATTAAATAGGAGTGAACCGATCTAAAAAAACAGAGAAATTAGTGAGGGCGATTCGATTTTCCAAAAAAAAAAAAAATAATTAAAAAGGAGTGAGCCGATCTCGAAAAACAAAAGAAGAAAAATTAGTGAGGGTGACTCGATGTTCCAAAAAAAAAATTAATTAAATAGGGGTGAACTGATCTAAAAAAAAAAAAAAAACAGAAATTAGTGAGGGCGACTCGATTTTCCAAAAAAAAATAATTAAATAGGGGTGTGCCGATTTAAAAGAAAAAATTATTAAATAGGGGTGAATCGATCTAAAAAAAGAGATTAATTAAATCTATGTGAACCGATCTCAAAAAAAAAAAAACAGAAATTAGTGAGAGCGACTCGATTTTTCAAAAAAAGAAAAAATTTAAATGGGGTTGCGTCGATTTCCAAAAAAATTAGTGAGGGCGACTCGATTATCCGAAAAAAAATTATATGGTGAGTCGCTCTTCAAAAACAGAAGAAGAGAAATTAGTGAAGGTGACTCGATTTTCCAAAAAAAAAAAAATAATAATAATAATTAAATAGGGGTGATCCGATTTCAAAAAAAAAAATAATTAAATAGGGGTTAATCGACCTAAAAAAAAAGAGAGATTTTCCAAAAAAAAGATTAATTAAATCAGAGTGAACCCATCTCAAAAAAAAAACGATGAAAATTAAATAGGGTGATTCGTTTCAAAAAAAAAAATTAAATTAAATAGGGTGTAGAGCCGTCTCAAAAAAAAAGAATTAGTAGGCGGTTAAATTAGAGGTGAGTCGATTTCCAAAAAACAAAAAATTAATTGAATAGGGGTGAACCGATTTCCAAAAAAAAATTATTAAATGAGGTGAGCCGATCTCCAAAAAAAAAAAATCATAATAAGGGTGAGTCCATTCTCAAAAAAACCTAATTAAATGGGGTAAGGAACAATATTTCATCAGTTATTCACATATTGCTCTTTAGTATTTAAAATTCCCCTCAATTATTTTGAGCAAAAAGCTTTTAAATCCTGGGATGATTCTATACGGTGTTTCCAAAAATCATGAAAATCCGCAAAGTTTGTTCATTCTGAAATTTATCCTCACTTGTAAACAAAAAAGTAAAAGGTGATTTTCATAATATCACTTTAAAGCTTTAAAATTATTTCAAATTAAAGTTAATAATACACAGAATATCGATGAAGCCGGCCCTTAAAGTCACGTAATGAGAATGTGTGCATCTTGCTGACACCTCATCGCAAATTTAAAAATTCAAAATGGGATTTTCTTGTCACTTTTGGCACTAGACATGCACTGACCATGTCGTGAATATATCTTGATACCTTATTTTCGTTATCCGTGGCAATAAATATGTCTAGGGGATTACCTTAATCGCATCCGTTAAATTGTATTTTTAATCTGTGTAATTGAAAACAATCTAATGTACCTATTATTTATGCTTAAAATAGATATCTTGAAGCTGCGTTCAAATTGGTGGGGGAATGGAGGTGTCATTTCCTGAGTTTCTCGAAAAATTAAATTATCTAATTATGTTTAACAAGAATGGGCAAATAGCGTCGGTACTTTTGATCTCCAGAGGCAAATTCGTGAAATTCAATTTATTTAGATCTTTGGGATAACGACAGGACAAACTCAAAACCGTTATTCACAAATGAATAAATATGCATTACATCCATAGAAGAATATTATACAGGGTGATTCTCAATATATGCGACAAACTTTAAGCGCTGATTCCGGGGTTATTTTGATCATAAAAGTTCATAAGAACATATGTCCAAAATCGCTTAGTTCTAAAGTTGTACAATGTTTAATAGTAAGTTAACATCATTAATGTCTTTATTATAAATTAACAAAATAATTAGTAAAACAAAATTAACTTATACTAACTGTTGAAAATGACCGCCCCAACTGCAATACAAGCTTCTAACCTCCGTCGTATTGACTGGCGAGTCCGTTCTAAAATACCAGGGGTATTTCGAATTGTTTGAAAAGCTGCGATAATACGATTTCTCAGTTCATCGACATTTTCAATGGGAGTCGTATAAACTAATGATTTAAGGTGACTCCAGAGAAAAAAGTCCAAAGAATTTAAGTCTGGAGACCGAGGAGGCCACGGTTGTGGACCTCCCCGTCCTATCCACCGATCTGGATACGTATTGTCTAAAAACTCGCGAGCAACTAAACTAAAATGCGCTGGAGCACCGTCATGCATAAAATACGTTTGTAATCTTAATTGAAACGGAACTTCTTCCAGCAGTAGTGGTAGCTCCTCTTCAAGAAAATTGCGGTATACCTCACCATTTAACCGCATCGGTAAAAAATGTGGACCTATCAAATGATCTCCAACAATTCCGGCCCACACATTGACAGAGAATTGATGTTGATGACGGGCATTCACTAGTTCGTGCGGATTTTCTTCGACCCATATGCGATTATTATAAAAAATTAATAATCGCGTCTCTAGAGAAAGTAGCCTCGTCGGTGCCAAATAGTCAGGATTTTGTGCAATTTTGTGTTGCATCCATTGACAAAAAGCCACTCTTTGCGGAAAATCTGCCGGCAAAAGTGCCTGCACCCGTTGAATGTGATACGGATACAACATCAGTTGATCTTTCAATATTCTCCAAACTGTGGCCTGACTAATGTTTAAAGCAAACGCAATTTTTCTGGTGCTTGTAGTAGGATGTTCCTCAATTTCATTTAGTACCATTTCTTCAACTTGTGGGTTCTCACTGTAGATGGGTGCCCGTTATCAGTCGTCCGTTTTTTTTTTTAAATTTCCCGTTTCACTAAGACGTTGGTGAAGGCGGGCAAATATATTGAATGATGCGGGATGATACGTTCGGGTATCGTTTCTTCATAAAGACGTCTAGCAGCACGCGAATTTCCATTGGCAAGACCGTAAACGAAATGCATATCACACATCTCAGCATTCGTGTAATTCATTTTAGAAAACAGAAACTGGCAATAGACTGAATGAATACTCTGACAACTATTGACAAATATTGAAATGACAAATAAACAATTCCCTCTCAACACAATAGTTTTTGAAGAACCAACTGTGATATTATATCGTGTTAGTCATAGTTCATAATTTATTATTAAACATTCAATAACTTTAAAACCAAACCGTTTTGGACATATACTCATATGACCTTTATGATCAAAATAACCTCAGGAATCAGCTTTTAAAGTTTGTCGCATATATTGAGAATCACCTTGTACTATCCTCGGTACACTATAACTAACAGCTTCTTGCGGGATTCGCCGTGTGTCAAAACTTTCGCTCGACGTTTCGCTGTTCATACTGACAGCTTCTTCAGGAACTGAGTTCAGTTATCCTGAAGAAGCTGTCAGTATGAACAGCGAAACGTCGAGCGAAAGTTTTGACACACGGCGAATCCCGCAAGAAGCTGTTAGTTATAGTTACACCGGCCGTGAAAGCCTACGCAGTGTTATCCTCGGTACAAATTTCATTTCAATGCCTCGACTCAACATTCCCTCCATTGTAATGAAACGTTTTTCACCTCGCATGTAATATAATATTGCTGCCATTTTGATTTTTTTCCTTCTCAATATTATATGAAGTAACATATCCTAATAATAAATATCCATTTAGTTATCGTTAAATAGCGATTCACATTAAATAGAGAACAAAATTAAACAATTTAATTTTTCAAGAAGCTCAGGAAATGAAAAATCTACTACCCCACCAATTTTCGACCACCATTAAACGTATTTAAAGTTGAAATTATGGCGGGAAATTTGAATTTTGCTTGACGGGTAAGGCATTAAAGATATGTTTCGATATTTTCATTTAATCATGCCGGATTTTGCTACTTCAGTGTGCCAATGAGTATATGAAATCAAACATCAATTACACAAATAAATTTATGCGATAACAATTTCCAAATAATGAATTGTTTAATTTCGAGAATCACTTATCTATATATCTAACAATGAGTGAAAAGCATGTATCACTGTACTTTTTATAATCGACACTTTTTTGCGAAAACGTTGATTTATTTATGTTATGTTATTCTTTTGTAAATTACCCATCAACTTAATTTTATCAAGACACTATATCCAGATGATCCCGTAAATTTATGTCAAATCTGAGGAGATCAAACATGCAATATACCGCAAAAAAATTATCGCTGCTACTATGTGCAACAACTTGCAGTCATATTTATTTTCATTTTTACCTTATCGTTTCGCTATCTATGGTCTAAGAATGAATCAACGATAGATCAATTAAAAGTCAATCATTCCCCGATAACACAAAATTATTATTTAAACCCAAGCAAATAATTTATTAAGTATATCTTTTGTGAGCGCCGATTCTACATTGTGCGGTGCGTGTTCATTATTTCGATTTGTTTAGTTTAACTATGAAAACCGCCATAATTGTGAAATGGTGATTCGAGTGAAGAATCTGGCTAAGTTATATTCGAAATTTCGGGGTAGCGTTATGGAGACCGGCGATGACCCCGTATGTCTGAGGAGAATGACTGTGTCTGTGATCGGCTACGACGGTGAAGAACTGCAAGTGGAACATCGCGAAAACGAAATCTCCATGGATGATACGAGAATCTTCTCGGATAGGATGTGGAGGAGATCTTATCTGTCGGTAAGTGGATTAGTATTGTTTGCATTGTTTATTATAAGTAGAGACCGGAATTATATGCAAAGAAAAACTGGAATATATGCATCGATTTTGAGAAAATATGCATAAACCTGGGGCATATATGCTAAAAAAATTGCGACACATATGCAAAGTTTTTACATAAAATAATAAGAGCAGCGGAATTTAAACATTTATAACTTTATTGCACAAAATTTTTCACAACATATTTCTAAAAACAATTTATATTAAATTATTTTCAAAATTGGTGTAAAAGGAAGTTTTGTCTTCTATCAGAATACATATGTTTCGAAATAGAAAAGCTTCTTTCAACATTCCACAGATGTAATGGTGCATTTTTTTTAACTTTGCAATACATTCTAAACTAAATTAAAGTCGAAATCGTTTATGTTTCACCCTTCCAAATTTTCTTAACTTCTTCAATTTCAAATACCCCGCATTTTTATTTCTCACTTTTTAAATTATTCCTATATAGAATTACCTATTTACCCCTTAACCTTCTTACATAGGCATATTCAATTCGTGTCTACTATGTTGACTGATTCCGAGAGGGACATGCCTTGGGTTTTGTTACGAATGAACTTGAACAAATCTAAATTTGACTTAATATACAAAAGTTTTTGTAGCAATTCTGTGATGTTACTATCTTTTTTTCGTTTTTAGAGCAATGCAGTCAGCAGTAATTTCAAGAATTACATTTTTTATTCCTTCAAAATATCGCGAAAAAAATTGCAGCCTTTAACAATGTACCCCATCTCTAATAATCGTTCAGAGTGCAACTAATATCGGAAGTCGTTCCTTATAAAATTGGATTCGTAAGGTGCTTTTATTTTATTTTTTTGATCATTGCTAATTAATATCATTAATAAGGAATTGATTCCTAATGTCTTCGCTACACGATTGCACCATGAGCTAAACAAGTGGTTATGAATAATGTCTATTAATTTTTTTTTAATTTTACGCGGCTTCTATCATGGTGCAGCGTCGTGATAACATTGTAAAGTTTTCACAAGGTTTACTTCCCGTAAAAAGAGAATTTGATAAACCTTCTTGAACGAATTTGGCAATCTCACATTTATTGGTTTTTGAATTTCTTTACACTAAATTAAATATGATTTACCTACAATATCTTCATGAAGAATTCTTATAACAAATGGGCAATTTATAACGGCCACACTTATCCGTAACTTTCATCTACCACGATATAAATTAAAACGTTTGAATTTCTGCTGTTGTTGCTGTAACAAGATTGTACATATTTTTTCGTGAGGTACTTTTGTCAAGTATATTATGTTTGCAATAGTTTTTTTGCAGAAATGTTTTAAATTAACATTGTTTTGATCTTGCTAATGGTATGTTAGATGAAATTAAGCGATGTTGCACAGATCGTATTATATTATTACTTGTTCTGAGTTTCGTGAATTGATGCTACACATTGACGTATAGATTGCTGCACACATGCGGATCGCTTTAGTTTTCACATTTGCCAATATGTGATGGAGTTTTAGCGTGTTGATCAATCAAGGTATTTCTCTCAGAAAGACACTACAACAACAATTGTCTTTTATATCAAAGTTAAAGAATTTAAAAACAATTGTAAAGCTTTTAATAAAATTAAACTTACCAGTTTTACTGCAGGCTCGATAAAATTTTTGTCAATCATTTACACAGTTTCAGGATTGGCTAAATCCATAAAGAATTTGTTCGCTATACTCATTGTATATACGCACAGTATTAAAAAACGTAACACAATTAACATGCTGTTTCGCTCAAGATATTCAATGAATGAAAGTTTTATTGGGAATAATAATAATAAAACGTATTTACCAATCCTCTTCGCTAGGTGAAATTAAACACGTCATTTTGGAAAAAAGTATTAGAGAACCAATGAAAAGATTTATCGTTCTGAGAATTGTCGGTTGTCGATCTAAAATAGGAAATTACTAGGAAAATTTTTACTAATGAGAAAGGATAAGAAAAAGCTTAAATATGCAATATATGCAACTTTTGTTAAAATATGCATAGAAATGCTAAATATGACAATCACTAATTAGCGCTAATTAAATTCAATTAGGTAATACGTCTACATAAAGACTATATAAAAAAGATGCAAAATATATGCACTTTGCAAATGGGTGTGATAAAAACACTTTAAATGAAGCCGATAAAAACCACATATCTGAAGTTCAGTACGTCAAATTGTGGTCATGCCAATTTATTGTAGATTGCCATGTTCAGAAATTCCAAAGCTCCAGCATTAGTTTTACGCTTGATCGTAGATCAAAATTTAAAATTCACGACACTGTAACATGTTGAGGCACAAATAGGCTGCGGCCCTAAACGCTTTGAGAAAATTTACTCCGCAGTGCGGCGAGTGTACAGCTCCTCCCACAAAAGGTTAACAATCTGAATCGCATTTTTGATTATACAGGGTTTGTATCAAAATAAAAAAGTAAAATTTGCTTGGGTGTTAACTACAATGACATTATAAAGCACAAAACCACCCGAAACCGGAATTTCATCATGATAAAAGAATAAAAAAAAAGTAAAATTAAGCCAAAAATTCTTTAGTCCGGGCCTGATTGCAAGCAAACGTCATGTTAAGCCCCGCTAAACGTGGGTATTATGTATAAATACATGGCACAATTTAGTATTATTCTTAATGGTATGCCGTAAGTTCATTTAACGTCATTCTGAATAATAAAGGCCCTTGTAAAAATAACAAAACCTGAGGCATTTAAATTTCTTCTTTTTTATAAATAAAAATTCCTTTTTTATTAAGAGCATTCTACGTAAAGTCTACAAAGTATTATTTTTAATATCCTGATAAGACGTTCCGAGTTTCACCGGATATGCGACTTCAAGTAGTTAAAAAAACGTAAATATTTTCATTGCTTTGTCGAATCGAGATTAATTCTTAATAAACGGTACCACATGAATCTGAGTTATTTCTTTTGAATTTATTAATCATAAAACGCAAAATGAATTGAATCGAATTATACAGAAATAAATGTAGATACAGAAATTTCCAAACACGCCCTTTTACTATGATTACGCGCGAAAATGAATCTATACATTCCGCGCTTTTGCCGATGCATCAAGCTTGATTTTCTTTATATGAAAATCATGGATGGTTCTAAAAGGATCGTTTTCGAGACGGGAGAAATTTAATAAAATTTGAAGTGGCTTGCACTCCAAAGCGGCGATCCACCAAAACTAACAGGGTAATGGGCTGAATGATAGTGGTATGTGAGGGTATACTCGGGAACAAGCATTATGTTGGGGACACAGGTTCGGCTCTAGCCCACGGCATTGACGAAATATTTTTTTTTCTCATTAATGATTACAGATAGACGCCCTGTGCATTAAGACTTTTTGATCGTATATGATTACAGCTGCTACATATTATTATATTTACTTCTATATCTGATACGCCCTGTATATTCTCGGTTGAAACTATACTACAACTGTGTTTATTGGAGTAATTTTATTCATGCCGCCGAGATTAGCCCACACACGTAATGTTTACTCGTATTTTGATAAATTCATATTATATGTCCGCTATTCATTGGTAAATTGTCTATGAAATTGTGTTGACCGGCCTTGATTTATTATTATTAGTTTTCAATATAAGAGTATCCATTCAGTTTAAGGCCGCAACAAGTTTGCGGCAATAACCACAAAGGGAAGCATTTGTGTATTTATGCTTTCAACGTGATCCTGCCATCTTACTAAAATCCTCTAATAACATCTACCGCGTACTCTAATATAAAAATAATAACTATTGCAATTCATTGGATTTCACAATACCTAACTCTATCAATCCATTACGATACAATCAAACGGCGAATATGAGCGTCTAAATAGATGCAGCACACACCTCATTCATCATTGATTTCGTTCGTTGTATTGTAAATATATACGCCTACATACATCAATAATGTTCTTGCGAAGCTTTCGATCATTAAAATTGATCGAGTTAATCAATATCTGCCATTGGTAAAAAAAAAGATCGATTATACCGGGTTGGAATACGTCCTTATTTCCTTCACAATTCAAGAAAATGACAGAACAGCTTAATTTTACCTTATCAAAATTTATGGCCATATAAATTTCTAATAAACAAAATTTAAATTAAGAATAAATAATGTATCTAAACTGTAAACCGTATATATAAAATATATTGGTATGCAGCAGTTATCAATTTACCTTATCAACAATTACTCTAATCAAAAGCAATTGTTTTTCACAGTACTGTAACCATTCCCATCTTCATGCTATGCGTTTTAGACCATTCATACATTTCATCAGCTGTTTGTGTGAAAGGGGAAACATCTTTCGAGTGATATGTATATGTATATATTTAATAATATACTCCATGATATTAGATAAACTGTGAATAAAATTTTATTAGGCTGTGTATGATCAAGTGCTATCTCACAATCGGGGCAGTTTATTCCAGTGCGCCTTTTTGCAATCGATTGTGTGCGAAATTTATATTTTCGGACATCGGTAAGATTCAAGAATGCGCTGAAATTGATCCGATTAAAGTTTATCGTGAATACCTCAGTGTTTTGTGAGATTGTTCCAGCGCTTCTAGTCTTGAAACTTGTTGGAATGTTTTATTGTAGTTGTTAGATAAAAGTGACGGTGTTTTATTTATATATTTAAAAGAAACAAAGTGATTATCTTGTGATTGTTGGAGGAAATTATGAAAATTTTACATCACGTTGCGAACATCCGTGTAAGTAAACCTATTGTTTGTTTATATATAAGTATATCCAGTGTTCATATATCTAAAAACGTCATTAGCGTATGAAAGTTTATAACATAATTTGAGGTACATATGTCGTAAGTTGCGATTTCATTTAAGCAACATTTAAAGAGACTTTCAGAAACATTTAGAAATTAAGTTGACAGAAACATCGTTATAATAAGAAATTTGTTGCGGACACAATGAGAGGAACATTATGCTATAATCTTTCGTCGATCAAATGAATCTGACAATTGTCAAGGATACGACTTCCCTTTTTTCCTCTAATAATAATAATAATAATAACAATAATAATAATAATAATAATAATAAATTATATTTTTCGCAATAACACAATTACAGAAGTCGTCATGTTATGTAAATATGTACGCATGTACCTTAGTCAATATAAAAATAAAATTTAAAGATAAAAACTTATAAAGATAAATAATAAATAAATAAATAAATGTAGGACAAACAAGCAAACACAACAACAAATAACTAACAAACAAACATTTCATCTTATTCTATCAATAAATCACAGGTAACTTTTGAAGACGTTTTTGAATCCACATCCGTTATATACAGATGGACCAAATTGGATGTAGATAACAGGTAAACATACTTTGCAGCTATTTTTTCAAGTTAAAAACACTGACCAAAACAAATTTTAAGTTTGTTTACCGGTCTTAAGATATTTAAAAAAAATATGACTTTTCTTCAACTACAGGTGAGTTTTTTATCTTGAGACAACGGAATATCTCTAAAACACTGCATCAAATCAAAAAAAGATCTAAATAAGATTTGTTATAATGTAGGGGGCTCACTGAGCAAGCTGTGAGTTCCCTACATAAGAATAATCAAAACTACATATGTACGATGTTCATGTTAATGAAATGTCAAGTTGTTGTTCAATGATTGTAATGTAAGCTTCCAGTGTGTGTAACCGTTTTTGTATTATCGTGTTGTATAACAGTTAATAATTTTGCTTTCACCTTTTTATCAGTAAAACAATTTGTGCCAACAAACTGCGTACTGCGTGGCTCGTTTTATTCTGCAAATACAACAAAAAACTCACCCTGTATAAAGATTCGTTGCCTTTTTATTTATTTTATCCGTAACATCTTACACCTAACACCTAACAACAACACTAACATGACGCTAACCTAACTTACTTAACATGGACAACGCCATCTACATAACACATGAATGTACTCAACACTATTCACACTGTGCATTCACACAAATATAAATGTACATATTACAGCAATATTATTTATATTATAGAACTTTCATATTATTTAAAATTTAAAAGGAATAGATATTTTTCATGCTTTCTTTTCCTCATAATTACAATATTCATTGAGTTGTCTAGTTACTTTAAATAACCATCTTTCAAGATGAGTTTATTAATTTAATATATCTAGTAGGTACCTGTTGAGAATGTACACTTTGTACAGCATTGTACAAAATTGATATTCGCGACAATATTGACCATTTCCATAATTTTAAGTAAACATCAATTTTACACTGCTTTGAAGACATATCCTTCATTTAAATGTAATACTTTTGATTCGAAACCAATAAGCCTTAAATCAAGACAATGTTTTAACACTAAAATGCCAAATTTTAAACGTTGTACTAAAAAGTTGAAAAATCGATTTTTATGATACCAATGTTATTCTCCTGATCTGAGCCTTTCCATGCGAACATCTGAGAGTTAATCTGGATTGTCACTACAAGGAAATCCCATTTCGAGATACTCTGGCGTCTGTGTAAACCGATAAACGAGGTATCTGGTCGAAGTATTGTTTAAATTTTTATATAAATGAATGTATAACTTTTATAATATTTTGAGGCTACTGTTAATTCTTGTCATATGACAGTTGAGATTGAAATTTTAATTTGTATAAGCTGGTAGACGTGGTTGGTGGTGTTTTCTTTTCTCTTATGATAGCGCGGGATATTTAAAAGTTATTTTGAGAATTAAAGAATCTAAATATATACTTGATAATTGATAATATTTGTTTTGAACATTCCAAATAAGTATATTCATAAGAGTATATACAAGAGTTCTCATACTCTTTATGTTTTGATATAAACTTGTTAATAAATTATACATGTTATTAATAGTTACACTGTTTTATTAGTAAAAGCTCATTTGATACATTGAAGTACAATGAGATTCAAAATGATTGTCGTAATAAAAAAACTGTTTTCCGGAAAAATTTATCTATACTTATCACCAATTTAATGAGCGAAGTTAGCTACATACAAATTTCATACAATATAATGAATTTTCTTGACATTTAGCGACATTGGCGTTCGTGTTGTAGTATCTTTCGATTATTTATCTTATAATTTTTTTCAAACCGTTTTAATTTACATCTAATATCACCAAACATAGTATTTCTGAATACTGTAGAGAATAAAGGAATTATCTGTGGTAATAGCTCAACAAACAGATAAAAAATCAATATTAACGTTAAGTGAAATAGTTTATTACATTTTATAATTTATAGGCTTATCATACACTTCAGCGCAATGAGCTGTCAAAAGAAATTACATTTTCATCCCTATAAAGTTTCTACGGTACAGAATTATTACCATTAGATCACGATAGGCGATTGGAATATTGTCATTGGTTTAATAACAATTTAAGGGACGGTGACTTTGCTAAACAAATCATTTCTCTCGGATGAAGCCTGGTTTTTATCTAACAGACTATATCAATTTACAAAACTATTGTATCTGGTCTGCAGAAAATCCACACGAATTTCGAGAAACGTAATTGCATCCCCGTAAAAGTTGGAGTTTGGTTAGCTATGTCCAGGCAACGAATAATAGGCCAATTTTCTTCGAGGAAACTGTAACAGCCCAACGTTACCAACAGATGTTGGAATTGTTTATTGCAGAGTTACAAGAAAATGAGCTTGAAGCAGGTTAATTTCAGCACGATAATGCTCCAGCACATTCTGCTCGACAAACCTGCCAATATCTTCAACAGTTTTTTGCTGAGAGGTTCGGTAAAGCACAAAGATGGCTACCAAGATCGCCTGATCTAACCCCATTAGATTACTTCATGTTCGGCTATCTAAAAAATAGAATCTATAGAAACCGCATGCATACCATAGAAGAACTGAGAGATACAGTTTTGTCACTTAATAATTATACTAATTGTATGTTATAATTTAAAGTAATAAATAAATTTAGTTAAACACCAGTTAGTACTGAATTGTAAAATCATAATTTAGTAAAGTTAAATTAATTACATTTAATTTTTACAAACAGAAACACCAATTCATAGTCGTTTATATAATGCGAGTTCAAATATAGGTGATGTTTTCCTTATTTATGACAGATCCGTTTATTTTCTTATGTTCCAACACTGACTTAGTTCAAACCTTCATTACAAACACGCGGCATATACCTACACCCTGTTACTATCTATTGGAGCGGAATTGACAATCATTTTGAATCTCTGTGTATACACAATTGTTATCCATACAATTTTTAAAAAAAATCAATAATTACGGTACTGCTTTTGCTAATTAACTTAAACACTGACATATAATTTCGACTTATTTTGTTTTACTTTCAAAAAAAAAAACTTGAAGAAGACTGATATGTTGCAATTAAAACGTCGCTATAAGTATACCGACTAAAAATTTGAATATTTCACCAATCGAGAGCGAAAAAATCATCAATAACTTAATAGTCTTAATAACGTGGTTGCAAAGCAAAATACGTATATAAAAAAGAAACAATTTGAAATGAAAAAATGAGGTTCATTGGTACATTAACGATAAACACCGACAATAATATTTACATAGTTTGACATATCCACGTGTAAATAATACCAATTAAAAAATAAGCAGTATTGCCAGAGAAATACATCGAAAATATATTAGTCACACTGAAATGTACATACATAATAATATTTGCATGAACGTCGTGAATGTTAAAAAAATATGCAATTAATATCATATCTGTCGCATTCCTCAATTTAAATGCATAAATCCTTTGTATTTTTTTTTTCTGATAAGGTTTAAATAAGTTTCATAAGCTAATAAAAGAAAAAAAATCTTTCTGGTATTATTTTCTTTAAAAAATCAATTAAATTTGCTTAGCAGAAACGTGCGGATTAATCTTGTAAGCATGCAGGATTTTTTTGGTTGATTTTAATGATAACATCCAATATATATCTGAACGACAAAAATATGATCTTCCAATAAAAATGAAACTATATTCATGACTTTCCTTCTCATTTGCTTCCTAGGAATTTCCTTATTAAATAATATTTACGTTAAAAAAATATAGAATTCCACACTCATTTAATTCGATTCAAATATAAATGGGATTAAATAGGCTTTCGTAACTAAATTGCGAGACAAACACTAGCTAATCTACTATTTTATAACTACGTTTACTGGTATATATGAATGGATATCGCATCGTTCTTATCTTTTGTATCTACAATATTCGATTCTAGAAACCCCCAATTCGAAAACAAAACAATAAATACACGCGTGTGAATGTCATCACGATATATGATATGTTGCCTAATGACACGTTTAGAAAAATGTGTGCGATCGATTCAATTCAGCATATCGTGCTTAGTTAAATCATTATAAGTACTTATTTTTTTATTGAGTTGATCACAATTTAACATTATTTTACGTTTTTAATTAAGCTTGCAAACGGGTATATGATTCACCTCACATTATATTGCCGTTTCCTGTATACTCCATCTGTCACTTCTTGTAATAGAAATTGAAGGATATTTGGACAGCATTTAACTATTATTCCTACCACTGATTCATAAATTTCCGATAAATCTATCACCAATAAAACAGAGAAACTGTATTAATGCAGTGTTATCTTTTTAAATCAAAGACAAAAGTATAGACGATTCCGTGAATTTACACGTATGAAATGATAACTGATTATTATATGGATTTAAAAGGTATTTCCTCGAACTTAATAATAATCGAATAATTATTAATCTGAGAATAAACAATTCCGCAGGAAATGGGATGCCAGGTTATTTTTTTTTTTTTTTTTTTAAATTTAAGGTGATATTATTTGATTCTAATAAAAATGACTACGCTGCGGAGTGATTTAAGATCTGCTTTGATGGGCGATCGAAACATCTTGCTCATTAAGTAGTTGACCAAATCAGTTGAAAATTTTATTCAAGATTGAAATACGAACTTTAGTATTATTAACTAGAAGTCGGGCATCCTTCTAACTAGAACGTGTCCCTTGAAGAGTTTTGTTTTTGAAGTCGGTCCCTTCACGTGATAATAACTTGTAGAATGTGCAATACGCTTCAGGTAGTTTTCTTTTGTTTAGCTCCAGTGTCGTTTTTTTTTTAATTTTTCAATTTTTTTTAAAAATATGTTTTTTTCCAAAATTTCAACCTCTTTTTTATATTTTTATTTTTTTTTTTAATAATTTTTTTCACCTTTGCATTTTTAAAAATTGTTTTTTCTTTACTTATTACTTTCTTAATTTTTTTCTTTTTAATTTTTTCCAATTTTGTACCGCCTGCAATTGTTTTTTTTTCTATTTTTTTAATTTTTATCCCTTTTCCAATTTTCTAATTAAAAAGAAATCCATTTTTTTTTTGTTGTACGTTTTTAATTTTTTTAAAACTTTAATCGCATCTTTTTTATTTTTATTTTTTCTCCGAAACTTGCACCCCCATATTAGCATTTATTCAGATTATGTTAACATTTATCTATTTATAATTAGCTTTGCCTTTCTTGACCCAAATAAGGTTTATAGCTTTAAATAAAAATTCTTGAAGTTTAGTGGTGATATATATTAATTCTTCTTGATTAAAATTAAATAATTCCTAACGTTCAAACGGAAATTCGGTTTTTTTGGAAGATATAAATAGGTTATTTTACAACTACAATTTAATAGGCAATTTATGTATTATTACACTCAGAAACTAAAAATACAAAAATTACTTAGCTTTAGTAGTAATCCCATAGCCTTCTTATTACATAACTTTATACATTAAAATTAATAAATTTTAATTGATTAAATTATTATTTAAATTAAATTGTAAAAAAACAAATGAAACAACACAAATATTAAAATTGTTGTCAAATAATACAGACGTAAAGTCCCGTTGGCCTGTTTACGTAGATAACAATTTTTTGTAGGTGATAAAATGTAATTTTTTTATATTTTTTTAAAATTTATGGTATAACCAATATGTACTATTTATATTTAATTTTGTTTTATAATTTATAACTAGTTGAAAAAAAACTATTTAAACAATCTTGAAATAAAATTGTTAATGAATTTAACAAATATTTGATTATCCAAAAATAAGTTTTGGGATAAGTTTCGAATTTTTATTGTCATTCAACAGCATTTCTTTGTCTTTTTCTGTTGTTAATTTTTTTTTAGAAATTTTTCCATCACTTTTTCAATCTTTTTTCATAGAAGGGGGAATACGTGCAATTTGGCCCCATCTTTTCGTTTATTTTCTTTTCGATTGAGATGTGAGAATTGGAGCTGTTTTATTTAATGGTAATGTTAATATCATTCCTAATATACGATTTTTCATTTTTCTCTTTGCCTCGTTCTCTTTACTCTGTTCCCTTTTCCCTAATCCCTTTTGCCTTCTTTCGTTACATCTGCTCCTTTCCCTCTTTTCATCTTTTCTCTTTTTACTACTTTTCCTTATTCCCTTTCCCTATGTTTCTTTCTCATTCCTCTTCCATTTCCTTTCCCTATATTCCTCTCTTTCCAATCCTTTTCCCATCTCTGTTCCATATCCCTTATCTATTTTTGTTATCATTTTTTATATTTTTGTCCCTGTTTTTAAAATGCTCACAAAATTTATTGTTTTTTTTTATCATTTTAAATAATTTCGTTTCACCTTTTTGCGTAATTGCCACTATTATACAATAAAAGCTTTTTTTCTTGAAATGATAAATTTTATAATAAATATCATCAAAAAACCTATTAAATTATTCATAAATAATGATCTCAAATATCCCCATGAATTACAGGACTTCAAAAGAATTTAGCGTTCTCCCTGTATTTCTAAATCCAGCACTTTTGTTTTTTCAAAAATTACTGTACAGAATCGAATTCAGCACCTCAAATGCTTAAATAAAAAAGTGTGTTGTAAAAATAATAATAATATTTTTAACACTCTTTCCGCCATATTGGTCACTCAAATTTGTCTTTAAATTCTATATCCGCAAAATAGTAACCCTAAATATCATGTAAATTGGACTTAAAAAAAATTGTCGTTTTTTCTTATATTTTACAATTTTCTCCGCCGTATTGGATCTGTCATTTTGGTTTCAAAACTATTGTCAGAATCGAATTCATCGACCTCAAAAACCCCCGAATACTCGCTTTTTGATATTATACCTAATTGCCTCAATTTATTAATTATTTTTTTTTAATAATCTTTTATAACTTTATTAACAGCTTTTTTTTCCAAACGTTTTACTTCTTTTTTTTTTTTTTATTTCCTTGACTCTTTGAAACAATTTGTTATATTCTTTTCGATTTTTCAATAATATTTTTCTTTCGACATTAGATGTACCTAATTGCATAATTTATGAAATCGTAAACATTAATTTTATTGTAAAAATCTTTTTTTATAATAATTATTACCAAAAATCTGTTTTAAGATTAGAGAACGATAAACAAAAGAGCATGACTTACTCTAATAGAGAAAGTATTTGAAAACACGGTATATTAGTAATTTTAATTACTTCCGTATATTAATTTGCTATGTGATAACATTTTAAGCACGTTCAACTCGAATCACCTACAACTTCAATTCACCAGTGAAAATGAAACAAATTCACAAATAAATTTTCTAGCTCTACCCTAACAGCCAGAAATATTACATAGATATTTTTAAAAATATATTTTATAAATATTTTTCGTGAGAGGTTTTTGAATATATTTTTCATATTTTTTTCTAAATATAGACAAAATATTCAATTAAAATATTTATGCCATATTTTAAAATATGTTTAATGTAAGCGCTATATTTTTTCTAAAATATTTGTAAAATATTTATATGAAAATTGAGATTTTTTTATGCAATCTATTTAATTTGTCAAAATGAACTAAAATTGTTCTTGGTTATTTAGAATGTATAACGTCGATAAAGAAAAGTTGAAACATACATAGAGTTGTCTAAAAGGCAAGAACTTGTTTTTTCACACTCACCATACAAGTTAATAATCAATAATTCTGGCATCTTTTAAGGCATACTGAAGGTTTATCAAATTAATCACTATTTTTTAATTGAAGTGTTCTAAATAAAAAAAAAACGTATTTATTATCATTTCATTTGAATAAGCCATAAAATGAAAAAGACTCATTCTTAAGTCTAGCCTTTTCTGGTGGCCAGGTACAACCCTATGGCTTTTTTCATATCTTCGGTAGTGGCGCTCTCATGGCGTTTCCTTATGGCCTCTAAAACATGCCAATTGTATTAGATCATACCATGAATAAACATCGTTACAACATTATCAATACACTTAAATACATTGGGAGCATTTACAATAATTGGAGTGGTAGCTACTATTACTTACGATATTTCATAATATTGAAAACATTCTACGTACAAACAATAAAACAACACAACGTATTCTAACCTCTATTTGAGGTTATGACGCTTATCTACCGAGATGAATCTCTTAAGCAAATCAACTAGCAATTTATCTGGTAGATGCAGTACATATATGATGCATAAAATTCCACAATTATATTATTAAACGATTTCTGTACATAGCGATATGAGCATTCCAATTATCTTATAAATGCCTGACATGTTCAAAGTTTTGCTTACCTCGTAGTCACCACAAAAACTAGAACACACCTGCAACAATTAATTACACAGTTAACCCTAATCTGCCCTAATCGTATACTATTATAACTATACATGTAATGGACAAACGAATGAAAACGTTGATGATACGCACGTGCGCGTATGCATTCTATGTACCTAATCCATAGACACATACAATACTAAAATCGATAAACACCGGCACCGTAATGAATAGAGGTGTTGTGTTGACGTTCGCAACTTACAAATATTACAAATAATATAATACAAAACGCAGATATATTAATAGAAAAGTTACAGCGCTCAACTTAGATACTAATTAAATCATATTAGATATATATATTATCTAATTTAATCTTTAAACTATCATTTTAAATAGGTACATACCTACTTAATATGTATGCATATTTTACCCATTTTATATTATTCGTCCTACGCACCAATGTACAAAGAAAAAAATTCAATCTTTTTTTTTTATATGAAATAAATATTTACAGAAATACAAAGCAAAATATTCTTGCAGAGTTATGAAATAAATTGAGAAAATTTGCAATAAAATATTATTAATGCTACATAACATATATAATTTTTTAAATGTTTTCCTAATATATTTTCTATAATATATTTTATGCATATTATATTAATATAACTAATATTGGAGAAAGATTTAATATTTTTTAAATATTTATAAAATATGAAATAAATATAGTTGGTCACTGGGGTAACATTAATCCGAAATAAAACCAACATCTTAACCCAACTATATCATTTTTTTGTGTGTGTCAAAACCACCATTCTAATTTTAGCGCATCCCATCGGCGACCATTCACAGCTTCCGACCCTGTTTACGCGCTTATTTAGCCTCGGGTCGCACGAACCGCACTTCCAATTTCCGCTTGAGCGCCGATTCGAATCACAGCATCCCCGGTCGAAGGGAATCGCTGTACAGACGCTAGCGAAAGACGTTCGCGAATATCCTTTGGCGCGTTGCTGATTAAAAGCTCGCGGAAAGCTCAAAATCAATAACCTATTCGCACACCAGGCCGGTGGGGATATCGGGGTTACTCACACAGTTCCCGGACCTCGGAACACCGTCCCTTGTTAGTACCACGCTGGAAACGACTCTTGACACTCTAAAAATATATATGTGTATTGAGCGAATTTTGACGGCATTGATAACAAAGCGGAAACTGTATCAAGATCAGGTTGCTGCATCAGTGCGTGTTAACCATGTTATTTGTTATGCTAAAGGTTCAGTTTTCGTGATTTTAGTGATGGTGCAACGTTTAATTTACTGATAAAATTTATCTTTGCTCATGTGAAGTTCGGGAATTAGAAAGGGATTTTTGTGAAAACAACAGAAGTAAGGTGTTTAATCTGTCATTTTTTTCTAAACATTTGTAATAAATAGGTACATATAGCTTATCAAGTAATATTTAATCTATATATTTGTATGAGTTATTGTTGTTAATTCCGTCTGTTTCATTCCTGATTAATGCAATAATTATTACAATCACAGCACCTGAGAATTTCTGCAAGACTTGTTGCTCATTATCATCTATAGCTGACTCAACTATTGTTAGTACAGAATGTATGAGATAGTATAATCGAATATTAACTTGCAATAACATAATGTAATCTCAATTGAAGGATTTGTTAATTAGTAAAGCTTTGTATGTTATGCAGTTTATTGAAATTTTGGGCGATATTTATGCAAGCCTTAAGAAAATCCTTGTCACTCACCAATCTTGGTCCATTTATCCGGATATATTAGTTGGGAAAACATGAGATTATTTGATGTACCATGATCGAACATTCCTTCATTTTAAAGCCCATCGCACACAAAATAAATTAAGTACGCTTTCTTTGTAGTTAAATTAAATATTCATTAATCCAAATAAATTATTCTTTTAAATAGTTGCATAGAAATGTTATTAGGTACTAAAAGAATCCTAGTTGGTAAGTTCACATACTAGATAAGAATATACAGGGTGTTAGGTAAACATGCGGCAAAAATTCAAGGGTTATTCCTTGGCTTATTCTAAGAATATTTTGTCCTATGATGATTTTTGAAAACCCCTTTGTTTAGAAGATACAGGGCGAACAAAATTGCGACAACATATTCGATATTCGTTAAAATTATTAATGTAAATAAAAGTATGGTGTTACGCCAATGAGTTTATCAAGTACCAAAAAATCGTTTACAATGACGTGTTATTTATTTCGATCTCGATCACATGAAACGGCTGTTTTTATCTAGTAGTGGATTTCATTTGAATACGTCTCATCGGTCGCATTTGTTTAGATTGAGTGACGTTTGGCTGTTTGACGTGTCTTTAATAGTTAGTGAAATCCTCTATCATGATGTATACGAACGCCGAGATGACTGACATGCATTTCATGTATGGACTTGCTGATGGCACTCATTAAATGATTGTGCATTGAACGATTTCCTGCCCGTAATGTCCCCGACCGAAAAATCTTCGAAAACATTCATCGAAGTCTTCGTGAAACAGGCTCAATGAAACGAAGTGGAGGGTCAGGAAGATCAATGACTGCAAGAACGGTACAATTGGAACAGAATGTGCTGGAGATGATAGAGGAAGATCCTGGTAGTTCTACGCGAAAAATTGCAAATACTTTGAACAGTTTGGAAAATTCTTAAGGACAATTTGTTGTATCCATACCACATTCAACGCGTTCAGGTACTACTACCTGCTGATTTTCCTCCACGTATTGCATTATGTCAATGGATATCGCAAACATTAGTTCGCATCCTTCTATTCCTGACACAGATTCTTTTACCGATGAAGCCAGTTACTCAAGAAATGCAATAAGGAATTTTCATAATAACCATGTGTGGGCAGATGAAAATCGGCATGAGGTATTTGAAGATCGTTTTCAACACCAGTTCGATTTTGTTGACATTTGCGTGACTATCTAATTGGACCGGTATTTCTACTAGAAGACTTACTGGTCGTGGTGTACCGCAACTTTTGGAAGCAATGCTGCCTGAGTTTCTGGAGGATGTACCAAACGCAACAAGAATTGCAATGTGGTTTATGCACGATGGTGCACCACCATATTTCGTTTGGTTGCTCGTATTTTTTTAACTAGCAACATACGGAGATCGCTGGATTGGTCGAGGTGGGCCACACGCATGGCCTGCTCGATCCCCAGACTTAAACCTCCTAGATTATTTCTTCCGGGGATTTCTGAAGTCAATAGTTTACGCTACTCCAGTGGAGAATTTGGACGATTTGCGAAATCTGAATATTTGCTGGGTGTAACTCGATTAGAAACGACCCTGGTATATTTGAAAGAGTTCAACAATCAAGACGAGATAGATTGAATGATTGTATCACAGGCTGGAGGAAGCCATTTCGAACATTTATTGTAGATTAAGCAACTTTACATGTACTTTTTCATAATATAAAATCTTGTTCGCCCTGTATCTTCGAAACAAAGGGGTTTTTCAAAAATCATCACAGGACAAAATATTCTTAGAATAGGTCAAGGAATAACTCCTCGAATTTTTCCCGCATGTTTACCTAACACCCTGTATATCAAATTATCAAAATTAATCCTGACATTCATTCATGTCAAATAAGCCACTTATTTCTCCTTTTTCCTAAAGATTGCCGAAAAATCATGGATTCCAGCTATGGGATCTTATCTTACAAAAAAATTTCCTTCTTATCAAGAGCATATGCGTTTGATTCTTAAATAAAACCTCTGCTGCAACCAAATTTGAAAGCAGGTGTACATATACCAGCTTAATATTAAAAACCAAAATATACCACAACTATATAACTGTAATTTTGATAATATACAGTTTTTTTAATTAAATAATTTTAATAATTACAGTTAAAACCAGAAATACATTAATTTGTTATTTTCTTGCTGTAAAAAACTTGCAATCTTTGAATATATTTATTGTTAATAGCATTACTAGAAAATTAATTTTTGTTAAGATAAAATTTTGGGCTATAATTTCTTTTTAAGAAGATATCCCAGGCTTATTTAAAATCTACTGTTAAAAATAGTAAATAATATACATCTTTCTTCTTGCATTGAATAATAATGGCAGATTTACCGAAAGCAAATCTGTGCAGATTAAAATTCCTATAATCTATTGATAAACCCAGTTTTATCTTCCACATATTATGTATATTTTTATGCAGCATGCGTATAGCTTCACATAGGTACTAAGTTATCAAAACTGAAATATGCCAGCTTACATTGATTAAATAATTACAGATGAGCAGACTCACCTGTCATATAATTAATGAAGCATTACGTAAATATTTATATAGTTTTCAAGTCGACACAGCAGTTTTTATTTCTTTTTGTACCTCTGCAGTTTTGCAATTTTTAAAAAAGGATTCGCTTAATACACAGAGATTCCAAATGATTGTCAATTCCACTCCTATAGATAGTAACAGGGTGTAGGTATATGCCGCGTGTTTGTAATGAAGGTTTGAACTAAGTCAGTGTTGGAACACAAGAAAGTAAACCGATCTGTCATAAATAAGGAAAACGTAACCTATATTTGAACTCGCATTATATAAACGACTATGGATTGGTGTTTCTGCTTGTAAAAATGAAATGTAATTAATTTAACTTTACTAAATTATGATTTTACAATTCAGTACTAACTGGTATTAAACTAAATTTATTTATTACTTTAAATTATAACATACAATTAGTATAATTATTAAGTGACAAAACTGCATCTCTCAGTTCTTATATGGTATGCATGCGGTTTCTATAGATCCTATTTTTTTAGATAGCCGAATATGAAGTAATCTAATGGGGTTAGATCAGGCGATCTTGGTGGCCATCTTTGTGCTCTAACGAACCTGTCAGCAAAAAACTGTTGAAGATATTGGCAGGTTTGTCGAGCAGTATGTGCTGGAGCATTATCGTGCTGAAAATAACCTGCTTCAAGCTCATTTTCTTGTAACTCTGCAATAAACAATTCCAACATCTGTTGGTAACGTTGGGCTGTTACAGTTTCCTCGAAGAAAATTGGCCCTATTATTCGTTGCCTGGACATAGCTAACCAAACCCAACTTTTACGGGATGCAATTGCGTTTTTCGAAATTTGTGCGGATTTTCTGCAGACCAGATACAATGTTTGTGAATTGATATAGTCTGTTAGATAAAACCAGGCTTCATCGCAAAAAAATGATTTGTTTAGCAAGTCATCGTCCCTTAAATTGTTATTAAAAACATGACAATATTCTATCGCCTATTGTGATCTAATGGTAATAATTCCTGTACCGTAGAAACTTTATAGGGATGAAAATGTAACTTTCTTTTGACAGCTCATTGCGCTGAAGTGTATGATAAGCTATAAAATTATAAAATAATGAGCTATTTAACTAATTTAATATGTGATTTTTTACCTGTTTGTTGAGCTATTACCACGAATAATTTCCCTTATTTTCTTACAGTATTCAGAAATACTATTGTTGGTGATATTAGATGTAAATATAAACGATTTGAAAAAAATTATAAGATAAATAATCGAATGATACTACAACACGCACGCCAATGTCGCTAAATGTCAAGAAAATTCATTTAATGTATGAAATTTGTATGTAGCTAACTTCGCTCATTAAATTGGTAATAAGTATAGATAAATTTTTCCGAAAAACAGTTTTTTTCTTACGACAATCATTTTGAATCACATGGTATGTTGTGTTGAATAATTCCGAACGCAAGGTTGTTTGCTGTGCATCTATGAAGTGATTAGGTTGCTTCATGTCTAGACGATTAAAATATGCAATAAATTCTCTTTAATGCAATTAATAAATAGAAGTGTTTTTTTCCAATAAAGATGCGTATAAAGAATTTCTATAATTCTATTAATCATTGACACCATTTCGTATGAGCAAATATTACTGGAAAATCGCTGTTTATTACTTTATAAATACAAGATATTTTTTTTATATGTATATATTTATAATAATAGTAATTATTAATATCGCTGTTATTTCCCGAGAAATATTCGATTTGCTACCCGTATCCATTAGTAACTTTTAAGATACTTCTAATCACGAATTGTACATAAAACTAAATTTACTGCATAAATAACTACTTTGAGGTTGTATCTCTGAATTATTGATAGTTTAAAATGAGTACTCTAAATATAGCACGTGCGAATTCCAAGAACGTTCTTTTATGATAACAATCAATCTTCATTTACTGCCGGCAAATCTGAAATTAAACTCATTTTAAAGTTGAAATGTTTAGCCAATATTTATATAAATATAAGCCAACTTAAATATTTTATACCGAAGTTAAACAATTTATATATGTATATAGCTAATGGACCACATAGTAATTTTCGTTTCTTATCATTAGTTGCGTTTATACAGTAAAATGTGATTGAAGTACAACCAAATTTAGATAAATTTCTGAAGATTTTTTTTTCACATCTGTCAACTGTCAGCTGTCAATTCATTCCTTCGCGCCTGTGAGTCCTTTAATTGATTTTAAGCCATTAAAAATTTAATAACACCCAAAATAGATGCTATATTTGATGTTAATCTGGTGATTAATATAGATAACTCATATAGATAAGTGTTTTAAACTTTATAGTTTCATTTATCGTGATTGTGGAAACTTCCGAAATTTAACTCCTTTAAAAATGTTGTTTTACGCTTTAGTTGTATCTCGTCTGGAATATACAGCATTAATATGGTGTCCCATCTATTTAGCTCGTATTGTAACTCATCGAATCTGTTCAACGTAGATATTTAAAGTTTCTTTACTTCATGTATGAAGGATCGTATTCACCTAGAGGTTATGACTATTCACTGTTCTTGACTCAATTTAATTTCTCTTCTCTTTATACCAGGAGAATGGTACAGATATTCATTCATTCCGGGCACTTGAGCTAGGTGCTCATTGTACCATCCCTAACAGCCAGAAATATTACATAGGTATTTTTAAAAATATATTTTATAAATATTTTTCGTGAGAGGTTTTTGAATATATTTTTCATATTTTTTTCTAAATATAGATAAAATATTCAATTAAAATATTTATTCCATATCTTAAAATTAATGTAAGCGCTATATTTTTTCTAAAATATTTGTAAAATATTTATATGAAAATTGAGATTTTTTTTTATGCAATCTATTTAATCTGTCTAAATGAACTAAAATTGTTCTTGGTTATTTAGAATGTATAACGTCGATAACGAAAAGTTGAAACATACATCGAGTTGTCTAAAAGGCAAGAACTTGTTTTTTCACACTCACTATACAAGTTAATAATCAATAATTCTGGCATCTTTTAAGGCATACTGAAGGTTTATCAAATTAATAACTATTTTTAATTGAAGTGTTCTAAATAAAAAACAAACGTATTTATTATCATTTTTATTTGAATAAGCCAATAAAAATGAAAAATACTCATTTTTAAGTCTAGCCTTGGCTGGTGCCAGGTACAACCCTATGGCTTTTTCATATCTTCGGTAGTGGCGCTCTCATAGCGTTTCCTTGTGGCCTCTAAAACAATGCCAATTGTATTAGATCATACCATAAATAAAACATCGTACAGCATTATCAACACCTACTAATACATTTGGAGCATTTACAATAATTGGAGTGGTAGCTACATTCTAATACTTACGATACTTATTTTTACTTTATTTCATAATATTTGAAAACATTCCACGTACAAACAATAAAACAACACAACGTATTCTAACCTCTACTTGAGGTTATGACGTTTATCTATCGAGATGAATCTCTTAAGCAAATCAACTAGCAATTTATCTGGTAGATGCAGTACAAATATGATGCATAAAATTCCTACAATTATATTATTAAACGATTTCTGTACATAGCGATATTGAGCATTCCAATTATCTTATAAATGCCATGACATGTTCAAAGTTTTGCTTACCTCGTAGTCACCACAAAAACTAAACACACCCCGCAACAATTAATTACACAGTTAACCCTAATCTGCCCTAATCGTATACTATTATAAACTATAACATGTAACGGACAAACGAATGAAAACGTTGATGATACGCACGTGCGCGTATGCATTCTATGTACCTAATCCATAGACGCATAAACAATACTAAATCATATAACACCGGCACCGTAATGAATAGAGGTGTTGACGTTCGCAACTTACAAAAATTACAAATAATATAATACAAAACCCAAATATATTAATAGAAAAGTTACAGCGCTCAATTTAGATACTAATTAAATCATATTAGATATATATTATCTAATTTAATCTTTAAACTATCATTTTAAATAGGTACATGCCTACTTAATATGTATGCATATTTTACCTATTTTATATTATTCGTCCTACGCACCAAATGTACAAAAGCAAAAATTCAATCTTTTTTTTTATATGAAATAAATATTTACAGAAATACAAAGCAAAATATTCTTGCAGAGTTATGAAAAATATATTGAGAAAACATTTGCAATAAAATATTATTAATGCTACATAACATATATATTTTATAATGTTTTCCTAATATATTTTCTATAATATATTTTATGCATATTATATTAATATAACTAATATTCAAGAAAGATTTAATATTTTTTAAATATTTATAAGATATTAAATAAATATAGTTGGTCACTGAGGATCCCTATTGATTCTCTTATTTCCACTCGAGCAGCTTGGTGTTCTCTATAAAGCCCAGTATCTTGCCCAGTGGAAACTTGAGGACCTTCGAGGGCTCCAATAGATCTCTCCCGAAATACCTTCAGTTCCTCACATGTGCAGATTACATGTAAACTCGCTTCCTCCTTTAGTTCGCATCTTCTACACTACGGTTCGCTTACCCGGCCTTTGTTGTATAGATGCTTTTTCAGAGGACAGTGTCCAGTTACCAACCCAGTAATGGTTTTAACTTCTTTCTTACTGCGCCTGAGTAGGTTATCAGAGAAACTAACATCCCCATCCCCTATCAGCGCTTTGGTATGGAGTTGACCTTCAGTCGACTTCAATTTCTTTGTACTTTCTTTATCTAACCAGGTCCAGATCTCCCTTCATGCGGAATCCTTAGTAATCCCACATACGGGCTCTGGACCTATGAAGGGTCTCTTAGAGCCCTCTTTAGCTAGTTCGTCGGCTATTACATTGCCCTTTATATCCTCATGTCCCGGCACCCAAATCAGAGACACGATGTAGTCTCGTGCCAGTGCATTTAGGGATTGTTTGCAGTCCCTAACTAGTTTTGACCTAGTTACGGGGTTTGAGACTACCTTAATGACAGCCTGGCTGTCAGTCATTATATTAATTTTCCTCCTCATGTAGCTTCCTTTTGCAATCATTTCTGCACAGGTTGCAAGGGCGAATACCTCTGCCTGGAAGACCGTTGTATGTTTCCCAGGCTTATGGATATCTTTTGATTAGGACTGGGCCCACAAATACCGGCTCCTGTGTCCTGGCTGGATTTGGATCCGTCCGTGAACCAGTTATCATTAGCAGTGATCTCACTACGTGCTTGATCTCTGTTCGGTATGGAGATTTTCACCTTTTCAGTGAAGATAATTTCGGATGCCATGCTGTCCGTGGGCATTTGCAGCAAAATGGCCCGTCCAGCATCATACCCGTAGTATAAGTGTGCCCTCCCACCCTGAGGTTGTTGGCTTTCAGTCTAAGGATCGCATTCATTGCCTCCGCTCTCACATAAAGCTCCAGCGGGGGGAGGCCCACAATGGTCTCCAAAGAGGCTGTCCCTGTGCTGTTAATTGCACCAGTGATACCCAGCAATGCCTGTCTCTGGACAGCGGTTAGTAGCTTCACTGCGGAGGACACGTCTGTCCTCCTCCACCAGACTACTGCCCCGCATGTTATCGCTGGTCTTATCACGGCAGTATATAGCCAACGGATCACCCTCGGCTTTAATGCCCAGGTTTTGCCAGCAATTCTCTTGCGGCCCAAGAATAGTTGTATAGCCCTGGTCGTAGTGATTTTTCCAGCTCAGTTTCGCATCGAGGGTAACACCCAGATACTTTACTTCCTTGGTTAATTGTAACTCCTGCCCAAACTGTCTAACACCGCCTAGGTCATTGAGTTTTCTCATGTTGGTAGAGGCAACCAACTTTGTTTTTTTTGTGGATTAACTGAGAGTCCTTGTGAAAGGCATCATTCGCAGTGCATTACGAATGATGCCCGCCACCACGCCCGGGAACTTCCTTCTAGCTACGATGACAATGTCATCAGCGTACCACTGCGTCCATATTCCTTTGTCGTTTAATGATCTTTAACGAGATCATCCACGACCAAGCTCCATAGCAGCGCTGACAGTACTCCCCCTTGAGGACACCCTCTAGTGGTCCTCATGGCGATATTTTTATCTAGCATCTTGGCATAGACTACTCTGCCTCTTAGCATGCAGTCAACCCATCTGCTAGTCGTGTGGTCAATGTTCCGGTCCATTAAAGATCGGTTGATCGAAGCCGTTGATACAGATAATAAAGTTTCTATTTTCTTTGCTCCACAACGATCTTGATTGCGCGCAGTTGCTTCGTAAAATAAATTTTCTAGTCTCTAGATTTAATTCCAGATCATCCTCTACGTTTTACTGCGATTTTTCTCGTACTAATCTCCTTCTCAGATCCCCGGTGCATCTCATCTGCTCAATTTTTAATCTTATTTCGGAGACATGCGACATTAATGCTGCTAATTCTTACTTCGTATGTTAACACGTTCTTGTGCCCTTGCTTTTAGTGGCAACCTCTGTATACAGGGTGTATCAAATAAAAAAGTAAATTTTGCTTGGGTGTTAACTACACGACATATAAAGCACAAACCCGCCGAAACCGGATTTCATCATTAAAGAATAAAAAAAAGTAAAATTTAGAGCCAAAAATTCTTTAGTCCGGGCCTGATGCAAGGAAACGTCATGTTAAGCACCCGCTAAACGTGGTATTATGTATAAATACATTGCACTCATTTAGTATTATTCTTGATGGTATGCCGTAAGGTCATTTAACGTCATTCTGAATAAATAAAGGCCCTTGTAAAAATAGCGAAACTGAGGCATTTTAAATTTCTTCTTTTTATAAAATAAACATTCTTTATTTGCTAAGAGAATTCTACGTAAGTCTACAAAGTATTATTTTTAATATCCTGATAAGACGTTCGAGTTTCACCGGGTATGCGACTTCAGTAGCTACAAAAAACGTAAATATTTTTCTTTTGCTTTGTCGAATCGAGTGTTAGTTGTCCATAAACGGTACCACATGAATCTGAGTTATTTCTTTTGGATTTATTTAATCATATAACGCAAAATGAATTGATTCGAATTACACAGAAATAAATGTGGGTACAGAAAATTTCCAAACACGCCTTTTTACTATGATATCGCGCGAAAATGAATCTATACATTCCCGCGCTTTTGCCGATGCGTCAAGCTTCGATTTTCTTTATATGAAATCATGATGGTCCTAAAAGGGATCGTTTTTTCGAGACGGGAAGAATTTAAATAAAATGTTCGAAATGGCTTGCACTCCAAGCGGCGATCCACACAAAACTAACAGCGGTAATGGCTGAATGATAGTGGTATGTGGGGGGTATACTCGGGACAGCATTTAGGTTGGGCACAGGTGCGGCTCTAGCCCACGGCATTTACAAAATATTTTTTTTTCTCGTTAATGCTTACAGATAGACCCCCTGTGCATTAAGACTTTTTGATTGTATATGATTACAGCTGCTCCATATTATTATATTTACCTCTATATCTGATACACCCTGTATATAAGTTATATTTTTTCTTTTGCGATAATCGTTTTTTCAAATGAAAAATGCTGTATATTTTTATGTTGTCGGGTACAATTGAAAGGCATCTGTCAAGCGTACCTAAATTAATAACTTCATAACAATAGATTTTATAAGCAAAAACTAAGATAGTATCAATCTATCAATAATAAAATTAAATATTCCAGTTGATTTAAATATCTACTAAACAAAAGAATTTTCGTCAAATCTATCTTTATTCAATTGCTTGCAGTCATCGCTGATTCCTTTTTTCTTTTTTCAGGATCAAGTCTTCGATAAACAGCTGTACGGTCTGCTGGAGAGTTATACGCACAAGATCAATCATGGATATATGTCGACCTTCTTAATTTTGCTTGCCATTCTCATGACGACCCACCTATTATTGGTTCTTAGTAAAAATATGGTGAGTTTTGCTAATATTGACGTAAATAAACTACCTTTTTCCCCCTTGAGAAAACTATTTGCTTATACGAAAGAATTCACATCGTATTCTCGCTGTGAAATGGGTACGTAATCAAAATACTCGAACTAATTTCACCTTAAAATGATAATCAAACAATTATTTAACTTATCGTCCCATCATTGGAGAGCCAATTGCGGGCAATCAATGTGAAAGAATAAGTGTAAATGAGTATGATTTGTTATCTGGATTCGATAGTGGAAAAGGAATGTTATCTTTTCTATTTATACAATATAAAATAAAAGAATATTGTAATATGTATTTCTAATGCAATAATAAAGATTGTAGTGGGATAAATGTAGTGAAAACTGTCCTTAAAGCTAATTTCTCAGTTTTTTTTTGCTCTACAGAGCAGTAGCGTCTCATAACTTTTTGCACACAGGAAGCAACTGTGTTTCTAATCTATTACTGGCTTAATTAAGTAATGCATTTTCGCATTTAAACGTTTTAAATGTACTTATTATTTTTATTAAGAAGCTGGATATCTTGGTTACTTGCTTTCAAAGCAAAAAATAGAACTGATTTCTGAAAAAGATGGGTGAACTGAATCCGTTTAGCGGAAACACTGCTGCTAAGTTATCATTTCGGATTCACGACCAGTTCTTCAAACGCCACAACTGCAATTTACATCTAAAGCAATATTAGGTTAATTGATTTGAATGTAAAATCATAAAATAATGTGTCGTGTTTGTTACGAAGATTTTAATTTTACATTTAAATTAACTACACCCGAATATGTTACAATTCTAAGAGTAAGTTAAGTAGACCTACCATCTTTGAAAGTGGCTCCTGTAAGTTGTGGGATTCGATAGTGTAAAAGGAACGTTATCTTCTATACAGGGTGAGTTTTTTTTTTTTTTTGAGACAACGGAATATCTCTAAAACACTGCATCAAATCAAAAAAAAGATCTCGTTTACTGAGTGCAAAGATTAATGATAGGCGGTTTGGACGAAATGAATTTTGGTCCTAGGCGTCAAGATCTCCAGATTTAGTTAGATCAAATTAACCCTAGATTGTAGAACATCCTGTATGATTTTGTTTACTTTTTATTCTTTGGTTAGAGGACTTGCATCTTCCACAGTCAGTATAAAATCTCTCTACAGTAAAAGGTACTGTATGGCTGTTATACGCATTTAATGCATCATATTTTTTTTTGCGTTTCTCCACAAAAACCAAAATAACACTGAAACTGTGGCCGATAGGTAAGTAGCTGTTTTATAAAATTGGCTTTAAAATGCCTAATAGAACTTAAAAATGATGAAGTTATTTTTTCGAAATAGATCATCTAACTATACTCAACTCCATAGTTTCAAAATGAAGATATTGCAAATTCACAAATATTTAATGGACAGGTTCCGTGAATCTATACATATACTTATTGGTAGTTTGGTAGAGCGCTTTATTTGTGAGGTGTATGTTTATTTATTTAAAACTAGCAACGCAGATTTTTTTTTCACAGTTGGCTGAAGGTAATGTAGATATGGTAATCATAGATCTGGTACTCTATGGCATGTTGTCTATACTATCCATCTCGGGCTCATCGTATCCGAGAAGTACGTCAAAGGCCATCCGAGGCTTCTGGTTGCATTATCTGTAGCAGCGTTCGTGCTTCTTTTGCTGACGAACATCTTAGTTCCAATCGTCCATTATATCTTGGCAGAAGAAGGAGAACAGATAGCCTTCCGTCCAATCTACACAGCCGTTCTTATAATCTCCTGTTACGTGTTCTTCCATATAACGTCTGATGTAGTGGCCATCCTCTTGGGTGCTTTAGTCACAGCGATCCACATCGTCATCTTGGTCGTGATCACCTACCCTGACGGGTTGACATTGGAAAGGGTAAGTCGACAAGGATTTTGAAATTTTCGGAGCCTCTCTCATATATATACAGGGTGTAACAGCGGTAACGCCGTCGTCTCTGGTGGTCAAATGGTAACAATTTTTGAATTATTGTATATTAGGATGTATGTAGGTGGATCAGATCTACAATTTAAAAATAATATGCAATATACAGGGTGTTCCAAAATTTAGCAGCGCATCAAAGTTATGTTTTTCTTAATGGAACGCCCTGTATTTTATGGCATTTTTGAAGTGTACACTAAAAACTAGAACAATTTTATTTAAGGTTCCCTATACCTAATTTTTATAGTTTATGAGATATTTCAATTTGTTTAAAAATGGAATGTTGCAAAAAAAGTTTTGTATCTCGGAAACGAATTAATTTAGAAAAGTGAAATGAAAACCGTAAAAAGCAAATCCTTTGACTGATTGAATGCAACATTCAACGTTGTCCAGTAATTCTACAGGGTGTTCAAGTACCAAAGTCAAAGTTTGTGAATTTTACTCATGCGTAACTTTGTTATTTTAAATGGAACACCCAGCATATTTTTACGTTGATAGACAGGAATTTTTATTTTCTTTAAACCAGTATTAGGAGTCCCTATACCCATCTCGACTAGGTTTTTAAGTTATTTGGGTTTTTTAGGTGGTTTAAGTAAATTGTCATTATCTTACGTTAATTTAATCTAGGTAGCTGGTAATTTTTTTTAATGTGTATCCAGTTAGCACCATGAAAGCATACTCGTTGCAAGAAAGAACTGATATGATTTTAGTTATTGGTGAGTGTCAGGAAAATTGCTTCCTTGCGTCTTGGGTGTATGCGCAGAAGGACCCTAATCGAAAACATCCAGATAAAAGGATATTAAAAACACTGTTGGACAGATTTCGTACCACAGGCAACGTTGCCTATATAAAGCGACATAAAACAACAATTGTAAGCGAAGAAAATGAATTTGCGGTATTAGGAGCAGTAATTGAAGAACAGCATAGCGGCAAGAAAGATTGCTAAGGAATTGGATTTAAGTCACATGACTGTATTTAGGATCCTGAAAAAACACAAATACCATCCCTACCACTTTCAACGCCACCAACAATTATACCCTATGGATTATGAGCGAAAAGTTGATTTTTGCGTGCGGGCGCTCGATAGATACGCAGAAGATAATGATTTTTTTAATTATGTTCTATTCACTGACGAATCCACATTTCATAATAACAGACTAGTAAACTGTCACAATTTCCATTATTATGATACCGAAAATCGTCATCTTTCTCATACCTTGGATCGGCAGCATAGGTGGAGTTTGAACGTGTTTGGATGCATTATAGGTGATTATGTAATTGGTCCACATTTCTTCAATAGACGCCTAAATGGAAACGAATTTCTAAGCTTCCTTAAAAGGGACTTTTGTACCCTTTTGGAAAATATTCCCTTAAATATTAGAAACCGGATGTGGTTTCAACTAGACGGGGCTCCTAATAGGTGGATCGGAAGAGATAACACCAAATATGCTGAGGAACGTTAGAAGAGCATTTGAAAAAAGAGCTATGTTGTGCATTAGAGAAAATGGCAATTATGTTGAATGCTAGTGCTTTCTATTTATTTTATTGCGTTTTTTTTTTTCCTTTATTTTATAGATACATACAAAAATCCCTTGTTATTACCTTTTTATACAAAAATTTTTACTGTTGTTTTGTTTAGTTTGTATTTACTTCTTAGCGTTTATGATGAGGTAAATTATGAAAAATAAAGTTTCTTTGAATAGTAAAATTAATTAAATAAATCAATGTAGACATACACCGGACGTTCCATTTAAAATAACAAAGTTAGGGACGAATAAAATTCACAAAGTTTGTTCACCAGCAACTAAATCATATTAGCTCTTTCTTGCAACGAGTATGCTTTCATGGTACTGACGGGATGCATGGCAAATTGACACATTCAAAAAATCACCAGCTACCTAGATTAAATTAAGGTAATGACAATTTACTTAGACCAATTAAAAAATCCAAATAACTTAAAAACTAGTAGAGATAGGTATAGGAACTCCTAATAGTGGTTTGAAGAAAATAAACATTCCCTATCTATCAACGTAAAAATATACTGGATGTTCCATTTAAAATAACAAAGTTACGCACGTGTAAAATTCACAAACTTTGACTTAAGTACTTGAACATCCTGCATACTACTAGAAAACGTTGAATATCGCATTCAATCAGCGAAAGGATTTGCTATTTACGGTTTTCATTTCACTTCTCTAAATTAATTCGTTTCCGAGATACAAAACTTTTTTTGCAATATTGCATTTTTAAACAAATTGAAATATCTCATAAACTATAAAAATTAGGTATAGGGAACCTTAAATAAAATTGTTCTAGTTTTTAGTGTACACTTCAAAAATGCCATAAAATACAGGGCG
This sequence comes from Protaetia brevitarsis, assembly GCA_004143645.1. Lineage (NCBI taxonomy): Eukaryota > Metazoa > Arthropoda > Insecta > Coleoptera > Scarabaeidae > Protaetia > Protaetia brevitarsis. The sequence goes on from RXPK01002469.1 coordinate 65,110, forward strand.
TTCCATTATGAAAAACATAACTTTGATGCGCTGCTAAATTTTGGAACACCCTGTATATTGCACGTTATTTTTTAAATTGTAGATCTAATCTCGCCTACATATATCCCAATATAAAAAAAATTCAAAAAATTCTTGCCATTTGACTAACCGCCGTTACCGGCTGTTACACCCTGTATATTTGTAATGGAATGCATACTCAAT